>WNWK01016894.1:17500-43741 GCA_009830355.1 Cherax destructor
CGCACGCACGCACGCAGGAAGGGCTGCACAAATGAAGCCAAACTACAAGAAAGGTGACTATGTGGGCATGAGGAACTTCCTGCACGGAGTTCAGTGGGACAGAGAGCTGGCAGGGAAGTCAGTAGACGAGATGATGGAATATATGACAACAATTTGCAAGGAAGCTGAGGAGAGGTTTATACCCAAGGGTAACAGGAGAAGCGAAAAAGACAGGATGAGCCCGTGGTTCACCCAAAGGTGCAGGGAAGCCAAAACCAAGTGTGCCAGGGAATGGAAGAGGTACAGAAGGCAAAGAACCCCGGAGAATAAGGAGAGCAGTCGTAGAGCCAGAAATGAATATGCACAGATCAGAAGGGAGGCCCAAAGACAGTACGAGAATGACATAGCAGCGAAAGCCAAATCTGACCCAAAGCTGCTGTACAGCCACATCAGGAGGAGAACAACAGTCAAGGACCAGGTGATCAGGTTGAGGAAGGTAGGAGGGGAGGTCACAAGAAATGACCGTGAAGTGTGTGAGGAACTCAACATGAGATTCAAAGAGGTGTTCACAGAGGAGATAGAAGGGCCTCCAGAAAGGAGGAGAGGTAGGGTACACCATCAAGTGCTGGACACAATACACACAAATGAGGAGGAAGTGAAGAGGCTGTTAAGTGAGCTAGATATCTCAAAGGCGATGGGGCCGGATAACATCTCTCCATGGGTCCTGAGAGAGGGAACAGAGGAGCTATGTGTACCCCTAACAACAATCTTCAACACATCTATCGAAAAAGGGCAACTACCTGAGGTTTGGAAGACAGCAAATGTAGTTCCAATTTTTTTAAAAAGGAGACAGGAACATAGCACTAAACTACAGACCAGTGTCACTGACATGTATAGTATGCAAGGTCATGGAGAAGATAGTCAGGAGAAGAGTGGTTGAGCACCTAGAAAGGAATGAGCTTATCAACGACGGCCAACATGGTTTCAGGGACGGGAAATCCTGTGTCACAAACCTACTGGAGTTCTACGACAGGGTGACAGCAATAAGGCAAGAGAGGGGTGGGTAGATTGCATATTCTTGGATTGTAAGAAGGCGTTTGACACAGTTCCACACAAGAGATTAGTGCAGAAGCTGGAGGACCAGGCAGGGGTAACAGGGAAGGCACTACATTGCATCAGGGAATACCTGTCAGGAAGACAGCAGCGAGTCATGGTCCATGGCGAGGGGCATGGTGGGCCCCCAGGACAAGCCCTGAACACACTGCCTGTATTCAAGAATACCAATAAACCTACTCTAAGCCTCCTAAGAGTATCATTCACCGCCAAATATCGTAAATGTTATACTATTCATCCTATGTCAACAGGATATGCAAAATTAGCAAAGCTCAAAATAGAATTCAGACACTTGAAAAATCCTCCAGAACCATGTAAAGGACATATGTAAGGCCAATCACGGAGTACAGGGCCCACTAGTTTGGATCCCACACCTGCTCAACTAAAGAGTATCAAATGGTTTGTAACAAGGCTAGTATGTACCACAACTGAGAATGCAATATGATGAGAGATTCAAGGAACTTAACCTGAAAACCACAACAAAGAGAGGACTAGTGGCGATATGATTATGTCATACAAAATATTAAGGGGAACTTGATAGGGCAGGTAAGAAAACACTGAAATAAAGAGGACCAGGATCAAGGGAAGACATGTTCAAGCCGAAAATTCAGATGAGCCAGAGAAATATTAGGAAGTATTTTTTGTCTCATGGTTGAAAAGTTTAATGTCTTAGATAAGGCAGTGTGTGTGTACTCACCTAGTTGTGGTTGCAGGAGTCGATTCACAGCTCCTGGCCCCGCCTCTTCACTGGCTGCTATTGGGTCACTCTCCCCTGCGCCATGAGCTTTATCATACCTCTTCTTAAAGCTATGAATGGATCCTGCCTCCACTACATCACTTCCCAAACTATTCCACTTCCTGACCACTCTGTGACTGAAGAAATACTTCCTAACATCCCTGTGATTCATCTGAGTCTTCAACTTCCAACTGTGTCCCCTGGTTGCTGTGTCCCATCTCTGGAACATTCTGTCTTTGTCCACCTTGTCAATTCCTCTCAGTATTTTATATGTCGTTATCATGTCCCACATTATTTCTCCTGTCTCGTGCGTGCGTGTGCGTGTGTGTGTGTGTTTAGCTCCATGAAGTTTCTAAATTGACATCGCATAACTCTTTCGAAGATTTTTATAATATGGGATGTTAAGGCAACTGGTCAGTAATTTTTGGCTATTGCTCTACTACCTCTCTCATGAAAAGGAGCTGTCTGCACCTAGATTTAAGCTCTTTCTCCAAAGGATACCGAGTGTTCACGCTAGGGGCGGTGTGTACTTTTTGTTTTATAAATAAGGAAGTCCATGAATATGGTCCAAGTGCTAAGTGGGCATGTTTTCAATATCTTTTTCGAATTCTATGAGATTAGTACCATGTCAGTTAGATGGTCTGCGTGCCCTTCCGATGAAATGAAAAAGTGTTCTGCATTCTCTACTTTGCCTTCATTTAGTGGCATCGGTACAGGTACTGGTGTGGGTATCGGCTAATTTTGATGATACTGTATCAGTAACAATTTTGGTATCGTCCCATCCCTAGATTTAACCTCAGTAAATGCAAAGTTATGAAAATCAGGGAAGGGCATGGAGGACCGGAAACAGAGAAGAGGCTCAGGAGATAAAGGTTGCAACTCTCCCTGTAAGAGGAACATTTTACCTGAGGTACACATCACCCAGATGGATAACCGCTACAGCAAACGCGAAACAGACACTTAAGGGTAGGTTTCAGAAACCTCAACAAGGAAGCATTCATCACCTTATTCATGACAACTGCCACAACCATCTTGGAGTTTGCAGTGCCAGTATTGACTTGTATCTGGTAAAGAAAGTAAAGACGCTAGAAAAAAAATGGAGTGAGAGATATGGGAGAAAGTGTAAAATAAACCCAGTGAGGAGCAGGGGTGCGGTGGGGACAATACGGGAGCACTGTATTAACATCCGGGGTCCCAGACTATTCAACATCTTACCAGAAGATATCCGAAACACGGCTGGAACCAGTGTAGAAGCCTTCAAGAGGAAACTGGACAAATATCTTCACCAGGTGCCAGATCAACCAGGCTGTGATGGATATGTGGGGCAGCGGGCCTCCAGCAGCAACAGCCTGGTTGACCAGGCAAGCACCAGACGAGCCTGGCCCATGGCCGGGCTCAGAGAGTAGATACTCTCGAAACTCTTCAAAGGTATATCAAAGGTAAGACTAGTCCCAGTGCTGAGGGGGTACGAGCTATTCAGACTGACTAGAGGAGCTAAATTTTACACTAGAGGACAGAAGAACCAAAATTGACATGATTATGACATGGAAAATACCGAGAGAAATAGTGTTGACAAGACAAGTCGGTGAGAGAGGGGTCTCAGGTACACGAGGGTACAACTGAAAGATGAACACAGATGAGTCGTAGGGCAATGCTTCTTTATTCTTTAGCCTTCTAGTGGTCAGAAAGTGGTACGACCTCAGACAGCCAAGTGGTAAAGGCAAGATCCATACATAGCTTTAAGAAAGGGTATGATAGGGCTCACGCGGTCAGTGAAGAAGCAGGGCCAGGAACAATCTCTCAACCACTGCAACCACAAATACGCAAATACAACTAGGTGAATACATAGGTACATATATACTTACGAACGTACGTACACACATGCATATGAGTGCACGCACGCGCACTCGCGCGCGCGCACACACACACACACACACACACTAGTGCAATCCGTGAAGAGGCGGGGCCAGGAGCTATGACTCGACCCCTGCAACCACAATTAGGTGAGTACACACACACACATCTTTACTAACCTCTTAAGCATCTCCCACTTATTTAGAATCTTCATTGCAAAGACTCTGTCAGTTCCTTTTAGCTTGACGACACACACTTCGCCAAAAGCTCCTCGTCCTATCACCTTTATCACTTCGAAGTCGTCTCGGGTCAGTCGAAGAGCCTTCACACGCTGCACCACCGGTTTCACTGTCAACACAAATTAATTACACTTAACTACTAACAAATCAACAAAATCGCTAAGTGCTAAACCATGAACTTACCAATACACTTACAAATGAATAGTCACTACCGTGGCTACAAAACTTTGAACTTACCATTACACTTAAAAAAATCATCAGAACTTGGTTACATTACGTCGGTAATATGGTGGTATTTTACCAAAGACGCCTCGACATTTGAATCCTCCTCAACCAAAGCAACTCATTCAAACCTACATCATTAAATTCACATAGGACCTCAAAAAAGGCTTATAAATCCCCTTCTCTGATGTTATCCTCTGTAAAACACTATACAGGAAGTCCATCAATAGGGACTTGATACATTTCTACTCAACACGTCAATGAAGAGGGAAGAAGTGGTTGCGATATTTTTTCCCGAAAAGCCCTCTCCATATCAAGAGGTGAGAATGGTCCCTTAACAATTACTGTGGTCTCCCACCAGACTTTGTTCATGGCTGCTGATGTTTGTAATATGTAATACAAATAGGCACTACAACCTAGATGACTAGGAGGAGCTTAATGCAAATTAATAATTTATCTCTTAAAGACATGAGATACTTGACATTTTCCATTAACAATACAGAATCCCCCCTTCCTCCCAATCCACACACGCGCGCGCACCATAGAAAAATGCTTTGAAAAAAGCAAATGTGGTCCAGCAAGTGGTTGTTGGGGTTTCATCTCTACAAAGTCATGTTGACTGGAGGTAAAGGAAGAATAAAGTACAGCCCAGTAAGACTAGAAGAGTATATTAAGGAAAAGGATCTGGAGGTAAATATCAGCTCAAGAGAATATCGGTTATCAGAAGAAGTTTTTAAGAGGAAACTAGATAACTCTCTCCAGCAAATGAATGATCAGACGGGCCTGCAGGTAGCTAGAACCAACAGCCTAGTTAATAGGGAACCTTGGCCTTAGGCTGGGCTGCCAGGGTTTAGAACCCTCGAAACCAGTCAGGTATGTTCTGTATACCTTCAGAATCGAATGACACGCTAAAGACACAATCGAAACATCAATCAGGAACTTCAAGTATCCTTCAGAACTTAATACACAACATACTAGCTCAATCAACGAGCACGTGGCATCAGCGTGGACCTCACCTTTGGTAAAGCGAGTGCAGAAGCTCGAAAAGATGAAAAGTTCAGAACTGGAAGGAATGTTCTATGATCAGAGGTTGAGATAACTAAACTGACCCCCTTGGCAGAAAGGACTAGGAAAGATATTACAATGAAAACAATTTCAATTATGACTGGATGGATAGTGATAAGACTGCTTGAATTAAAAGGACCAGGGTCGTGTTAACACTGGTGGAAGCTGTATCCTGGCAACTACAGTAGAAGAAACTGTAGGCATGAAGAAAAGGCGCGAAAAATCAGTTTATATAAATTCAAACACTTATATAACTAGGAATGATTAAAATTCCTCTAACTGTATCCTCTGTAGTACAGGCAAAAGGATATATTAGAATTTACAGCGAAATTACTACTGTACTTGCGAGAACGCGTTTGGGGAAAATACGACCAGTGAAAAACAGAGGCAATTCGACAAGCTTAAAGCTTCAAGATAATTTAATTTCCCATAAAAAAAATATGGTAGAGTAACACCAGACCACTTCCCATCAAATTAAGACTTTCAGATTTCATGATCTACCAAAGTAGTGCTTACGTAGGACTCCATGTAGCGTGCACCAACTTCTTGTAACAACTTTTGATATCCATATCTGCTGAAATAATCTTCTGACAGATTTAACACAGTCGTAAACAGAGCAAAAATCTAACATTAGCCAAGTAAAAGTTCACTACTTAAAGGCACTCTCCTGGCGCCTCTATCCTCATAACATAGATTAAAAAAAAAACACTCGCCACAGTTTTGTATCAGTTGCGGATACCAAAATAAGCATGAAAATCACCTCGGTAAAAGACACCTTTGAAGAGTATCGAGAGTATCTACTCTCTGAGCCCGGCCATGGGCCAGGCTCGTCTTGTGCTTGCCTGGTCAACCAGGCTGTTGCTGCTGGAGGCCCGCTGCCCCACATATCCATCACAGCCTGGTTGATCTGGCATCAGGTGAAGATACTTGTCCAGTTTCCTCTTGAAGGCTTCTACACTGGTTCCAGCCGTGTTTCGGATATATTTTGGTAAGATGTTGAATAGTCTGGGACCCCGGATGTTAATACAAGGCTCCCGTATTGTCCCCACCGCACCCCTGCTCCTCACTGGGTTTATTTTACACTTTCTCCCATATCTCTCACTCCAGTATGTTGTTATGGCAGTGTGCAGATTTGGGAACAGGCCCTCAAGTACTTTCCAAGTATATATTATCATGTATCTCTCTCTCCTCCGCTCCAATGAGTACATGTTCAAGACTTGAAGGCGTTCCCAATAATTTAGATGTTTCAATGCCTCAATGTGAGCCGTAAACGATCTCTGAATTTGTTCCAGCTCTGACATTTCTCCTGCCCTGAACGGGGCCGTCAGCACAGAGCAGTATTCTAAGTGAGGGAGCACTAGCGATTTGAAGAGTGTCACCATCGGCATTATTTCCCTTGTTTTGAAAGTTCTCAATACCCACCCCGTCATCTCCCTGGATGTTGTGATCTTTGTCTTGTTATGGTCTTTAAGAGACAGATCAGCAGACATAATTATTCCCAAGTCCTTAACGTGTTCCTTTCGTTCTATGTTGTGACCCTCTTGCGTTTTGTATATAGTGTTCATTTTGAGTTCTTCATTTTTTCCATACCTAAGCAGCTGAAACTTATCACCATTGAACGTCATGTTGTTCTCCACTGCCCACTGGAAGACCCTGCTTATGTCCTCCTGTAATTTTTCAGTGTCTTCTACCGTAGTGACTTTCATGCTTATTTTAGTGTCATCTGCAAATGATGATACAAAAGTGTGCTGGGTGTTTTTATCTATGTCTGCTATGAGGATGAGAAACAGCAGAGGTGCCAGGACAGTGCCTTGGGGCACTGAGCTTTTGACCTCGCTGATGCTGGATCTTGCCCTGTTCACTACTACTTTTTGTGTTCTGTGTGTTAGGAACTCAAATATCCATCTGCCTACCTTCCCAGTAATGCCTATGGCCCTCATTTTGTGCGCTATCACTCCATGATCGCATTTGTCAAACGCCTTTGCAAAATCCGTGTAAATCACATCTGCGTTTTGGTCGTCCTCCAATGCCTCCGTAATTCTGTCATAATGGTTCAGCAGCTGTGACAGGCATGATCGTCCCGCTCTGAAGCCATGCTGGTTCGGGTTATGTTGGTTGTGCTTGTCCATGAAGTTTGTAATCTGCCGTCTCATCACTCTTTCAAAGATTTTTATGATGTGAGAAGTGAGGGCTACTGATCTGTATTTTTTCGTATTTTACTAAGGGCTCTTGCTAATGGTACTTTGCACTGCTTTATAAATAAAGCATTCCATGAATCTGGTCCAGGTGCTGAGTGAGTGGGCATGTTGTCCATTTCTTTTTCGAAATCTATGGGATTTGTACTAATGTCGGTTATGTGGTCTGCGCGGCCTTCTGCTGGAGTGAAAAATATTTCTGCATTTTCTACCTTGCTGTCATTTAGTGGGTTGCTGAACACTGACTCATACTGTTCCTTTAGGATTTCACTAATTTCCTGTTCATAGTCAGTATACGAATCTCCTCTTAATAATGGCCCAATTCTACAGGTAGTTCTTAGCTTGGATTTTGTATAAGAATAGAAATATTTTGGGTTTCTTGCAATATCCTGTATGGCTCTTTGTTCCCTTTGTACTTCTTCTGTTAGGTATGACATCTTAAGTTTTTGCTCTAATTCAGTGATCTCTCGGTTAAGGCTATCTCTCCTCTGTTGCAACATATTTGTGTTTTTCAACAATTCAGTAACACGTTTTCTTCTTCTGTACCATCTCCCACGCTCTCTCTCTCTATATCTGATCTTCTTCTGGGTTTCCTCAATGGTACGTGCTTCATACATAACTTGTATGCTTCTGTATTCAGCTTCTCTAGGCACTGGTGGGGATTTAGGGTGCTCATGTCTGATTCCCATGATATGTCTGATAGTTCTTGGTTTATTTTTTCCCAGTCAATTCTATGGTTATTAAAATTAACCTTACTGAACATCCCGTCTCTAACATTAGTGCCGCAGTTCCCTAACCCTGAGTTAATACTCGTTTGAACTTCTATGATGTTATGATCAGAGTATATTGTTTTTGTAACTGTTATGTCTCTGATTAGTTCCTCGTTTTTTGTGATAATCAAATCCAGGGTATTTTCATTTCTAGTGGAATCAATTATCTGTTGGTTTAATGAGTACTTTTCACAAAGCCTCATTAGTTCCCTGGTATGTGCCTGTTGAGCCAGGGTGCTTCCAGGAGATATTTCATCTTCCATTTTACATGAGGGAGATTAAAATCTCCAAGGATTAAAATGTTTGGGGTGGGATTCTCTAGCCTATGGAGAGAAGCGTGATAATATATAAGTAGAAAGTGCAAAGCCCATGTTGACTCTTTACAGATCGCTTGTTCTATCCAGGCTAGAATATTGCTGCACACTAATGGCACCTTTCAAGGCGGGTGAAATTGCTGACCTTGAAAATGTGCGGAGAACCTTCACCGCACGCATAAGTGCGATAAACTACCTCAACTACTGGGAACGCTTGAAGTTCCTAAACCTGTACTCTCTAGAACGCAGGCGGGAGAGATACATTATTATATACACATGGAAAATTCTCAAGGGCTTAGTACCAAACTTGCACACAAAAATCACTCCGTGCGAAAGCAAAAGACTCGGCAGGCGATGTAACATCCCCCCAATGAAGAGCAGGGGTGCCACTAGCACGTTGAGGGACAACACAATAAGTGTCAGGGGCCCAAGATTGTTCAACTGCCTCCCAGCATACATCAGGGGGATTGCCAACAAACCCCTGGCTGTCTTCAAGCAGGCACTGGACAGGCACCTAAAGTCGGTACCTGACCAGCCGGGCTGTGGTTCGTACGTTGGACTGCGTGCGGCCAGCAGTAACAGCCTGGTTGATCAGGCTCTGGTCCAACAGGAGGCCTGGTCACGGACCGGGCCGCGGGGGCGTTGACCCCTGGAATTCTCTCCAGGTAGACTCCAGGTAGACTGTAGGAACCCATATACGTAGCCTAATACATAAAACGCCTTAGACGAAAAAAATATTTGGATTTCTCCCTGAAGCCGTTTTAATATTCCACCACTTTTACAACCCGAATTCTATGGGGGAACGGAGACATTCAAGTTTAATCCAAGGAAAGGGAGAATAAGTACAGTTCCATGGATCAAGAGGGACGATATGAGAGAAAATGTACAATAAGCTCAGTGAAATGCAGGAGTGCCGTGGGCACAATAAGATAACATTGTATCAACATCCGTGCTCCCAGACTATTCAACAATTACCAGATCTAAAAAATAACTGTTGGGACAAGTGTATTAGTCTTCAAGTGCCTCCATCAAATGCCTGACCAACCAGGCTGTGATGGATATGTGGGCTAGCGGGCTGCCACTAGCAACAGCCTAATTGGTCAGGCAAGCACCAGCCCAGAGCTGGGCTCCGGCAGTAGGAAAACTCTGGAAACCCATCAAAGGTATACCTTTGATATACCTTTGAAGAGTTTCGAGAGTATCTACTCTCTGAGCCCGGCCATGGGCCAGGCTCGTCTGGTGCTTGCCTGGTCAACCAGGCTGTTGCTGCTGGAGGCCCGCTGCCCCACATATCCATCACAGCCTGGTTGATCTGGCACCTGGTGAAGATATTTGTCCAGTTTCCTCTTGAAGGCTTCTACACTGGTTCCAGCCGTGTTTCGGATATCTTCTGGTAAGATGTTGAATAGTCTGGGACCCCGGATTTTAATACAGTGCTCCCGTATTGTCCCCACCGCACCCCTGCTCCTCACTGGGTTTATTTTACACTTTCTCCCATATCTCTCACTCCGGTATGTTGTTATGGCAGTGTGCAGATTTGGGACCAGGCCCTCAAGTACTTTCCATGTATATATTATCATGTATCTCTCTCTCCTCCGCTCCAATGAGTACATGTTCAAGACTTGAAGGCGTTCCCAATAATTTAGATGTTTCAATGGCTCAATGTGAGCCGTAAACGATCTCTGGATTTGTTCCAGCTCTGCTATTTCTCCTGCCCTGAACGGAGCCGTCAGCACTGAGCAGTATTCTAAGTGAGGGAGCACTAGCGATTTGAATAGTGTCACCATCGGCATTATTTCCCTTGTTTTGAAAGTTCTCAATACCCACCCCGTCATCTTCCTGGCTGTTGTGATCTTTGTCTTGTTATGGTCTTTAAACGACAGATCAGCAGACATAATTATTCCCAAGTCCTTTACGTGTTCCTTTCGTTCTATGTGGTGACCCTCTTGCGTTTTGTATATAGTGTTCCTTTTGAGTTCTTCATTTTTTCCATACCTAAGCAGCTGAAACTTATCACCATTGAACGTCATGTTGTTCTCCACTGCCCATTGGAAGACCCTGCTTATGTCCTCCTGTAATTTTTCAGTGTCCTCTACCGTAGTGACTTTCATGCTTATTTTAGTGTCATATATATATTATTATACTGTATAGTAAGTTTATAAATTGGTTCCATTCACCGGTGACTTTTACAACCACACAACTGATTTTTTTTTAAGAATTATGTCGTAACTTCTATATTTTATCTTCCTGTTAATACCACGTATACATTCTTAAAAACCAATCTATGTAATTCTTAAAACCAGTCTAAGTCCCGTAGCTCCATCACTTACGGGCTCATCTTACACACTGAGGTCGGGAAGGGGGAGTCGATTCCCGGTGTGGGTGGAAACATTAGGACGTGTTTCCTTAAGACACCTGCTGTCCATGTTCACCTATCAGTAAAATAGGTACCTGGGTGTTAGTTGACTGGTGTTGGTCGCATCCTGTGGACAAAATTGACCTTTTAATTTGCCCGAAATGCTCTGCATAACAAAGGGGCTTCCTATATAGTAGTATGTCATTGATGTCAGCTAGGCCTATATACTTTGTACATGTACTTGTAGAAATAAAGATTATTATTATTAGTTTTGCCCGAAATACTGTGCATTCTATGGGCTTTCTGTTTATTGTATATTTTGAAAATGCAGTAATTAAACAACCTAAATCCTAAAGTGACAGTCTGGCTGGCAAGGCCTAGTCTGGGACCGGGTCCATGAGCTATGATCCCTGGACCATTCACTGGTCACCTACAGACGACCGTCACCATGCTCAGAAGGGTTGTGGGCAGCGCGACCCATCACGCGCCGCGACAAACACTGAGGAATGAGAATGAATGAACGCGTCCTCGGGCGGTTTTTTTTTCTTCTGGAGAGGTGAGTTGCCTCCAGCCGCAACCACAACTTTACTCCTCTCCCTTGTATCTCGGGTACCACTGCCGCCACCCATCCCCATGGACACCGTAACCCCCCAACCCACTCTCTGGTTCCCGGTACCACTACCACCCCACCATATCTCTCCACGCTGTATTAGTTAGTTACCATTTTGTCCTAGGCACATGTCGATTAGACACTTGGCCTGTTGTATGTATGTATGTATGTATGTATGTATGTGTGTATGTGTGTGTGTGTGTGTGTGTGTGTGTGTGTGTGTGTGTGTGTGTGTGTAACGAAACACTTCGAAATGTTTCGGCCCCGCCGGGAATTGAACCAGGGCCCTCCGTGCGTGAAGCAAGAGTGCTAGCCACCATGCCATCGGGGCGCGCGCGCGTGCGTGTGTGTGTACTCACCTAATTGTGGTTGCAGGGGTCGAGACTCAGCTCCTGGCCCCGCCTCTGCTCTCCCTGCTACTGGGTCTCTGCTCTCCCTGCTCCATGAGCTTTATCATACCTTGTCTTAAAACTATGTATGGTTCCTGCCTCCACTATATCTTTCTCTAGTCCATTCCACTTCCTGACTACTCTGTGGCTGAAGAAATGTTTCCTGACATCCCTTTGACTCATCTGAGTCTTCAGCTTCCAGTTGTGTCCCCTTGTTTCTGTGTGTGTGTGTGTGTGTGTGTGTGTGTGTGTGTGTGTGTGTGTATGTGTGTGTGTGTGTGTATGTGTGTGTGTGTGTGTGTGTGTGTGTGTGTGTGTGTGTGTGTGTGTGTGTGTGTGTGTGTGTGTGTGTGTGTGTGTGTGTGTGTGTGTGTGTGTGTGTGTGTGTGTGTGTGTGTGTGTGTGTGTGTGTGTGTGTTGTGTTTTTGTGTGTGTGTGTGTGTGTGTGTGTGTGTGTGTGTGTGTGTGTGTGTGTGTGTGTGTGTGTGTGTGTGTGTGTGTGTGTGTGTGTGTGTGTGTGTGTGTGTGTGTGTGTGTGTGTGTGTGTGTGTGTGTGTGTGTGTGTAAGGAAACACTTACGCCCCGCCGGGAATTGAACCCAGGCCCTCCGTGCGTGAAGCGAGAGCTTTACCCACCAGGCCACCGGGGCGTGTACGTAACCTACTCTGTGTATCTCAACTTGTAGGTTACCTGTACTGAAATATGAGAGGGAAACATACCTAATATTTGATCCCGGTTTCACACTGAGTAACATAAATATGGGACTAGCACATTTCTGATGTATCCAATACAGACACACACACACACGTGTCTACCACTCAGACCACACTGAAGTCTACCCTGTCAGACCACACTGAAGTCTACCCCCTCAGACCACACTGAAGTCTACCCCCTCAGACCACACTGAAGTTACCCCCTCAGACCACACTGAAGTCTATCCCCTCAGACCACACTGAAGTCTATCCCCTCAGACCACACTGAAGTCTATCCCCTCAGACCACACTGAAGTCTATCCCCTCAGACCACACTGAAGTCTATCCCCTCAGACCACACTGAAGTCTATCCCCTCAGACCACACTGAAGTCTACCCCCTCAGACCACACTGAAGTCTACCCCCTCAGACCACACTAAAGTCTACCACCTCAGACCACACTGAAGTCTATCCCCTCAGACCACACTAAAGTCTACCCCCTCAGACCACACTGAAGTCTATCCCCTCAGACCACACTGAAGTCTACCACCTCAGACCACACTAAGGAGGTATGATATGTTTCTCAGTAAGATAGGGTGTGAGATTTATGGTTGTGGAGAGAACATTTCGCACATCATATATATATATATATATATATATATATATATATATATATATATATATATATATATATATATAACACACACACAAAAGGCGTAGTGTCTAATCGACATGTGCCTAGGACAAAAATGGTAACACACACACACACAACCTACCTTTGATGAGTTTCAAGAGTCTCACTACTCTCGGAGTCCGGCCATGGGCCAGGCTCGTCTGGTGCTTGCCTGGTCAACCAGGCTGTTGCTGCTGGAAGCCCGCTGCCCCACATATCCCTTACAGCCTGGTTGATCTGGCACCTGTTGAAGATACTTGTCCAGTTTCCTCTTGAAGGCTTCTACACTTGTGTTTCTGATATCTTCTGGTAAGATGTTAAATAGTCTGGGGCCACAAATGTTCATACAGTGTTCCCTTATTGTCTCCACCGCACCCCTGCTCCTCACTGGGTGTATTTTGCACTTCCTCCCATATCTCTCACTCCAGTATGTTATGGCAGTGTGCAGATTTGGGACCAGGTCCTCAAGTACTTTCCAGGTATATATTATCATGTATCTCTCTCTCCTCCGCTCCAATGAGTACATGTTCAAGACTTGAAGGCGTTCCCAATAATTTAGATGTTTCAATGGCTCAATGTGAGCCGTAAACGATCTTTGAATTTGTTCCAGCTCTGATATTTCTCCTGCTCTGAACGGGGCCGTCAGCACTGAGCAGTATTCTAAGTGAGGAAGCACTAGCGATTTGAAGTGTCACTATCGGCATTATTTCCCTTGTTTTGAAAGTTCTCAATACCCACCCCGTCATCTTCCTGGCTGTTGTGTTCTTTGCCTTGTTATGGTCTTGGCAACAGTTGTAGATGACCTGAACCCAATGCAACTTATCGGTTTTGAAACCCTTTGGGTGGTTTAAATTAGTTAGTACCTGAGTGACACTGGTTGGGTGTATTTAGAACGTGTAGATCAGCGGTTCTTAACAGGAAGCCAATAATTTCCAGGGAAAGGGGAGGGGGAAAACGAACCCAAATAAAAAATAAGGAATGTGTGTGTATTTGTGATTTGCTCCTTAAACAGACTTTTTTGAATATTTAAAAATAATAAAGTTAAGAATGAAAATATATTTTTCAATTTCACTATTTAAATAAAGAGGAACAAGTGAGATAGGGGGTGCCAACCAAAACTGGTGAAGAACCACTGGTGTAGATGAACCAAGATGTGAAGGTTAACAAACACACTTAATAGATATGACCTGATATCTGTTAGTGGGACGGATTGTGAAGGACTTGCCTATTATGGGCCAACAGGCCTGCTGCAGTGTTCCTCCTTTCTTATGTTCTTATGTCCTTGCTTCAATAAACCTACTAGGCAGACTGTTCCACTCATCAACTACCCTATTTCCAAAAAAATACTTTCCTATATCCTTTCTAAATCTAAACTTATCTAATTTGATTCCATTATTGCGGGTTCTCTCTTGGAGAGATATCCTCAAGACCTTATTTATATCCCCTTTGTTAATACCCATTTTCCACTTGTATACCTCGATCATGTCTCCCCTCATTCTACGTCTTACAAGTGAATGTAATTTTAGGGTCTTCAATCTTTCTTCATACGGAAGATTTCTAATGCTATGAATTAACTTTGTCATTCTACGCTGAATGTTTTCTAACGAATTAATATCCATTCTGTAATATGGAGACCAGAACTGAGGTCTTACTAACGATGTATAAAGCTGTAATATAACCTCTGGACTTCTGTTACTTACACTTCTAGATATAAATCCCAGAAATCTATTTGCCTTATTACGTACGCTTAGGCATTGCTGTCTTGGTTTAAGATTGCTGCTTACCATAACCCCCAAGTCCTTTTCGCAATCTGTATGGCTAAGTTCTACGTTATTTAACTTATAAGTGCTTGGGTTATGGACACTTTTTACTGTGGTACAGCACCGTTAGCCTAGGCGATGAATACTGCTAAGAGGCGGGGCCAGAAGCTATGAACCTACAGCAACACAAAATAAAGTGCATCGATACGGTCAGTAAACAAAAATCGCAACGCGATGGTTAATAATTGATAAAATCATAGTGAGTAAAGAAAGTCAGAGTTTGCATGCCTGAAAGAGGTAGTAGAGAGGAACAAAGGCGGCGTAAAATGTTGGAAACACGCCAAGCCAAGCTATTTCCTGACAAACCTCCGCATGTGAGGCTGGTCACCGCGTCAAGCAACCCAGGTGACGTAATTTCCGGACACACCACTAACACTCTCGTCCCCCCCCCCTCCTATAACGAACTGGGGAAAATACCTGGAGGTTACCTGAAAATGATTCCCGGGGTCACCACCCCCTGTGGCCCGGTCCTCCTGGAGGATTGCATAATCAACCAGGATGTTGGTGGTAACCGCATACAATCCAACTAGGCACCACAGCACGGCTGATAGGGAAAACTTATCCAGTTCCTATACGAAGATAGCTTATCGAGTTCTCTCTCGGCATTCCTTTTCACTGGAGATATTTTACACAACCTGCCGAGCCTTCTGTTCTCGTATGGAGTAATTTAGGTGTGTAGATTTGGGATCAATTCTTCTAGAATTTTTCAGGTGTAAATTATGACATATCTCTAGCCTATATTCCAGGGAGTACAGTTCGAGGGACCTTAGGCGTTGAAAATAATTTAGGAGCTTGAGGTTATACGAACAGTAACCTCCTACCCTCCAGAAGGATTGGAGGAGGGGAGGGGTTAAAGGGAAGAGAGGAGGAACCTCTGATATACCTTTTATGAGTGTCGAGTTTTTCTCTACTTCCGGAGCCCGACCTTGAGCCAGGATCTACTGGTGTTGTCTGGTCAATCAGGTTGTTGCTGACGGCCCGCTGGTCCGCATATCTATCACAGCTTGGTTGATCTGGCACTTGGTAAAGATACTTGTCCGAGAAAGTCATCTACAACGAGTCTGTGTCATACGATGACCAATTCAGTGGTGGCGGCACTATGAGGATGTGTCTAAGGACACACTAAGGTGGGGTAGCCGATGGCCCTATAGTGGAAAAGAGCAGCAACACGGAGGAGTACAATGACTGGCCACTTCCTGTGGCAGCAACAAGTCCAGCCTCGAGCACACCACAAACAAGCCTGGGAAGGTCACTAAGTCAATACCTGCCAAACATGCTATGATTTACAACAACATTGAAACCATCACACCAGTTCACCAGAAATGACACCTTTGCTATATTTAGTGATTGTGTAACTTGTACCGACAGAGGTTTTAATCAGCTCTCGCTCTCTTGATTGACACGCAGATTAACATTTTCAAAATATGCATTACTCGGCAGCTACGCCACTATTGGTATAAAAGAATTACGAGTGTGTATGATACATTGGTATCTAATGTGTCTGAATACCCACACACCAAATATTTGCCCACACCCTGCCTCCAGCTCACCCGTCTCTCAGGGTATCTGCCTGTCGCCCACTTCCCACGTGCATACCTTACCTTTGATATACCTTTGAAGAGTTTCGAGAGTATCTACTCTCTGAGCCCAGCCATGGGCCAGGCTCGTCTGGTGCTTGCCTGGTCAACCAGGTTGTTGCTGCTGGAGGCCCGCTGCCCCACATATCAATCACAGCCTGGTTGATCTGGCACCCGATGAAGATACTTGTCCAGTTTCCTCTTGAAGGCTTCTACACTGGTTCCAGCGATGTTTCGGATATCTTCTGGTAAGATGTTGAATAGTCTGGGACCCCGGATGTTAATACAGTGCTCCCGTATTGTCCCCACCGCACCCCTGTTCCTCACTGGGTTTATTTTACACTTTCTCCCATATCTCTCACTCCAGCATGTTGTTATGGCAGTGTGCAGATTTGGGACCAGGCCCTCAAGTACTTTCCAAGTATATATTATCATGTATCTCTCTCTCCTCCGCTCCAATGAGTACATGTTCAAGACTTGAAGGCGTTACCAATAATTTAGATGTTTCAATGGCTCAATGTGAGCCGTAAACGATCTCTGAATTTGTTCCAGCTCTGATATTTCTCCTGCCCTGAACGGGGCCGTCAGCACAGAGCAGTATTCTAAGTGAGGGAGCACTAGCGATTTGAAGAGTGTCACCATCGGCATTATTTCCCTTGTTTTGAAAGTTCTCAATACCCACCCCGTCATCTCCCTGGATGTTGTGATCTTTGTCTTGTTATGGTCTTTAAAAGACAGATCAGCAGACATAATTATTCCCAAGTCCTTAACGTGTTCCTTTCGTTCTATGTGGTGACCCTCTTGCGTTTTGTATATAGTGCATGTCAACACCCCTCCACCTGCCTGCTCGTCTCTCAGGCTTACAGCCCGTAGCTGTGGCCCGCCAGTCCGGTCCACCTACACGCGTACCTGGAGTCAACCTGAAGGGTGTTCCAGGGGTCAACGCCCCTGCGGCCCGGTCCATGACCAGGCTTCATGGTTAAACAGGGCCTGATCAACTTGGCTGTTACTGCCGGCCGCACGCAATTCAACGTACGAACCACAGCCCTGCTGGTCAAGTACTGACTCTAGGTATCTGTCCGGTTCCCTCTGCTGGGAGGCAGTTGAACAGTCTTGGGCCCTTGACACTTACTGTGTTATCTTTTAGTGTATTCACGGTACCCATGCTTGTAATTCGGGGGAAGGTGCACCGCCTGACGAGTCTTTTGCTTTCGTAGGGAGTGATTTCTGTGTGCAGATTAGTCTCTCTAGGGTTTTTCAGTTGTAAATTATGATGCATCTTTCTCGCCTGCGTTCCAAGCAGTACATGTCAAGGGATTTCTAACGGTCCCTGTAATTGAGGAGCTTGACTGTTCATATACGTCCAGCGAAAGTTCTCTGTATATTCTCTAGCTCTGCAATTTCGCCTGCATTGAAAGGGGTCGTTAGTGAAGAGCAGTACTCCAGCCTTGAGAGAACAAGTGACTTAAAGAGGATCAACACCTCTCCACCTACTTTCCAGCCAGTCCCTCCACCCTCCTGGCTATTTCGTGTTCCCATGTAACTCTGAAGAGAGTAAAGCATTCTACTGGTGTATCTTTTTTTTAACTGGCCATTGGGCTAGCTGTTTCCCCGTCATATTAAATAACACAGGATAGGTTACCTTTATGTACGTAACTGTCAGTGTTAAAAAAATAATGCACGTCTTAACTTATATTAGTTATACTGTAGAACTGGACAATGTACAAACAACTTTCACAGCACTTAAATTGTACTCCTCAGAACGTAGTCAAGAAAGATACATCATAATGTACACCTGTTAGATTCTGGAGGGATCGGTCCCAAACTTGCACGCCAAAATCTCTCCATATGAAAGCACTGTGGACTGTGGACTGAACCATCTTTACTCTGTGAAGACTTTTCTACTGTCCTCTACGTTCTTAGCTACCTGAGATTGGATGATGGCTTCCCTCGACTACGAGCAGCTATATCTCCAACTTAAGGCAGAATTAACGAAAGCTAGAAGAGAAATTCAACGATTGAAGGGTATATGCAAGGATTATCCCGGGAATAATGTCGACGATGATCAGACCAACGAATGGATGCTAGTCGGATCTGAAGGGACAAAGCTGAAGTTGAAGAAGGTCCAGGAGACTGCTGTGAAAATCAGCAACTCTTTTCCCTTGTTATCAGACGAATGTGAAGACATCCCAGCTAAGACCATTTCTACAAAGACCGTCGAGAACGTCATGCACACCGCCAGACGAGGTAAGAACATTGTTTTAGTTGGGGATAGTCAGATTAGGTTTATGGATATGGCATTTTGTCTTAAGGATAGGAAAAATAAATACAAATGCAGTATACTGCGATCTTTTATTGATTATGTTTCGCCCACACAGTGGACTTTATCAAGTCACAAACAGATTTGCTTGTGACTTGATAAAGTATCCTGGGGCTGGGATGAAGGATATTGTTAGCCGTCTGGACGACATCATGAGAGGTAATGGGAGCAATCCTATTATCTGTCTCAGTGCTGGAGGCAACGATGTTGGCAGGAGTAGGAGTGAGGAGCTGATTAGCAGCTACAGGTCAGCAATGGACAGAATTAGGAAGAAGGGTGGGAACCCTGTCATATGTGGTATTTTGCCAAGGAGATGAGTTGGAAATGAATGGTTGTCCAGGGCAATTGGTGTCAATTGCTGGCTGGAAAAATACTGTAAGGAAAATGCAGTAACATTCATTGACAACTGGGACCTCTTCTATGGCAGAAATGACATGTATGCCAGGGATGGGGTTCACTTATCTAGGTCGGGGTGGGGGCACTAGTAACTGCAGTGGAGGAAGCTGTTAGGGCTTTAAACTAGAAAAAGTTAGTGGTATGGGTTATGGGGGGAAAACAGTGAAGTACCAGTATAGTAATGTTATGAATTCTAGGGGAACTAGTAATAGGCAGAATAAGGTGGATATTGGAAAGCCAGTGGCACTAAGTGACAAGGAGAGCAATAGGTATAGTGGAAAAACAGAAATGAACAGGAAGAGTAAAGAAAAGGAAGGTTTTGTGAATATTTTTTATACTAATAGTCGTAGTGCGAGAAATAAGATGGACGAATTGAGATTAGTTGCAAGTGCAGGTAATATTGATGTTTTTGCATTAACTGAGACATGGTTTAATGTGAAAAATCGGGACATGCCTGCTCAATGTCACATTCAGGGTTTTAAATTGTTCCAAGTAGACAGAAGTATCAGGAAGGGGGGTGGGGTGGCACTCTATGACCGTGATCATTTAAATTGTTGCATATAAATGGGTATAAAGTCTGAAATAATAGTCTGTCTGGAAAGAATTTTCAGAAGGGCGTGAAAAATTTATTTTAGGCATGATATACCATCCTCCAAACTTAGATAGGGAACAAGGGAGACTACTTTGGGAGGAAACTGTTAAGGCCACAAGACATGATAAAGTAGTAATTCTAGGGGACTTTAACTTTAGTCAGATTGATTGGAATTTCTTGACAGGGAATTTAAAATCTAACAACTTTTTAGTAGTTCACGATTGTTTTTTGAAGCAGTTTGTGACAGAACCTACAAGGGGAAATAACCTGCTTGACTTGGTTCTGGCAAACAAGGAAACAATTTTTAATAATTTAGAAATTACAGAGGAACTCGGCACAAGCGACCACAAGTCAATTACCTTTAGCATTTAATGGATGTATAATAGTAGGGATAATTCAGTAACTGTCCCAGATTTTCGCTTAGCTGATTACAAGGGGCTTAGAGAACACTTGTCATCTGTGGACTGAGGTAACGAAGAGAGCTATCAATATGACAGCTTTCTTAACACTGTACAGGCTGCCCAAAGAACATTTATCCCGTACAAAGAAATTAGATCAAGTAGAAATGACCCAAAATGGTCATCTTATAAATCAGTATACTGACATTAAGAGGGACGTAAAAAAGGGGATAAGAAAAGCTAAACGGGACTATGAAATTAAAGTTGCTAGGGATTCAAAAACCCAAAAAGTTTTTTCCAGGTTTATAGAACAAAAGTTAGGGATAAGATAGGTCCCCTTAAAAATAACTCTGGGCATCTTACTGACAAGGAGAATGATATGTGCACTATTTTTAATAATTATTTTCTCTCGGTTTTCACACAGGAAGACACCAATAATATCTCAATCACATTCACAACATCAATATCAGGAACAAGAAACTCTCCAGCCTTGATGTAACATACTTATTCACCAAAGTACCTACTACACAAGTTATTGATCTCTTGCGCAGGAAAATTGACGACTCACTTGATCTTCCTCTTCCAGCCAGCAATTTCATCGACCTTGTTGAACTATGTGTGGGCTTTACATGTTTCTCTTTCAAAAATCAACTCTTTCAGCAAACTTTTGGACTACCCATGAGATCGCCACTTAGTGCCGTCCTTGCGAACCTATTTATGGAACATCTGATAGCCGAGCGTTTTTCCACTATTATTCCCTCTTGTCACCAAGCTCCGTTATGTTGACGACATTCTCATCATTACTCCCAGACGTTTCAACGTTCAAGCTCTCCAACACAAGCTCAACCAGGTCGAGCCATCAATCCAGTTCACACTAGAAGTCGACAACTCCCTTCCATTCCTTGATGTTCTTCTCTGCAAAGCTGACCATGAACTTTGTTTTAAAGTCTATCGAAACCCTACCAACCAACACGATCTCCACTTCTACTCTCACCACGACACCAAGACTAAACGTGGTGTAATTATAGGCTTTTTCCTGCGCGCACTCAGAATCTGCAGCAGTGAGTTCCTTGAGGAAGAATGCTCCCTAATTGAGCAAGTTTTTTTCTAAACTTCACTATCCTCATCACTTCATTAGAGACTGCAGACGACGGGCATTAAACATCTTCAACACACCCAGCGGAGATACTGCCGAGAAAAGATGCATAGTCCTCCCCACCAACTCCATTGCCAAACACGTTTCCAACATTTTTTACAATACCTCATTACGAGTATCTACCTCCACATCCACCACCATCAAGGACATTACCAGTAACAGACAGGACAAGCTTCAATCCACTGAAGGGGTATACACAATTCCTTGTAATGACTGCAGCAAATTATACGTCGGCGAAACATCCAGAGACCTCCAAACACGCATTTCAGAACACCAGTACGCAGGCAGATCTGACGACTCAAGAAATGCCTGTGTTCAACACCGAAATTTACACAACCATTTAATCAACTACAGAAACGCAAAACTCATCGCCAGAGAAGACAACACTCAATACCGAAGAATCCTGGAATCATCACTTATCTGTATATCCAACAACTTCAACCAGAACAACGGCTTCTACAACATAGCTGAACCTATTGCCAAGAAACTTCTTCAACGCTATCCCACATAGAACTCAAGAATGGAACACTGCAGGTCCTTTAAGTCACACAAGGTTTTAAACTATCACACTACTTTGAAGATTGTCACATGCAGCATTCTCCACCTGACTCAGCATTCTCCACCTGACTAAATCCTATAAATACTCATGTTACTCTTTTTCCAGGTAGATCTGTCTGTGACTCGATCAAGCCCACTGCAAGGACGAATCGTTGTCAATAAATGATCACATTATACTGTTTGTGTTTATTTTTCCAATATCCCAGTAATTAATTTTTATAGTGGCCCTGAAGAAGATAAATAATGTAATATCACAGTCACTAGCGAAATGGTTATGAAACAAGTAGACCAACTGAAACAAAATAAATCGCTGGGTACTGATGAGCTTTGTGCAAGGGTTCTTAAGGAATGCAAAATGGAACTCTGTGAACCATTAACTAACATTTTTAATCTATCTCTTCAAACAGATGTAGTGTCTGATATGTGGAAGATAGCCAATGTAATTCCTATTTTTAAAGCAGGGGACAAGTCACTACCGTCAAATTACCGCCCAATAAGCCTGACCTCAATTGTAGGCAAATTAATAGAGTCAATTTTAGTTGATATTATAAGAAGCCATCTAGATAACCATAATTTGATTAATGATACTTAGCATGGATTCACGAGGGGCCGTACCTGTGTATCTAATTTATTAACCTTCTTCTGTAAAGCTTTTGAGGCTGTTGATCATGATAAAGAATTCGATATTGTTTATTTAGATTTTAGTAAGGCTTTTGATAGAGTACCGCACCAGAGACTATTAAAGAAAGTAGCAGCTCATGGCATTAGGGGAAAAGTGCCGTCTTGGCTCACTAATAGGAGGTTAAATCCGAGTGGGGGTCTGTAACAAGTGGCGTTCCACAGGGATCAGTCTTGGGCCCGTTGTTGTTTATAGGGAATTACTAGTGATATGAGCAAATTCGCCGCTGACACGAAGATAGGTAGGAAAACTGATTCAAAGGTAGATGTCAGGAAACTTCAGGAGGATTTAGACAAACTTAATTCCTGGTTAGAAAAGTAGCAGATGCAATTCAATGTAGATAAATAAAAGGATCTGAAGCTCGGGAGTGTCCATAACCCAAGCACTTATAAGTTAAATAACGTAGAACTTAGCCATACAGATTGCGAAAAGGACTTGGGGGTTATGGTAAGCAGCAACCTTAAACCAAGACAGCAATGCCTAAACGTAAGTAATAATGCTAACAGATTACTGGGATTTATATCAAGAAGTGTAAGCAACATAAGTCCAGAGGTTATATTACAGCTTTATACATCATTAGTAAGGCCTCACCTAGATTACGCAGCTCAGTTCTGGTCTCCATATTACAGAATAGATATTAATTCGTTAGAAAACATTCAGCGTAGAATGACAAAGTTAATTCATAGCATTAGAAATCTTCCGTATGAAGAAAGATTGAAGACCCTAAAATTACGTAAGACGAAGAATGAGGGGAGACATGATCGAGGTATATAAGTGGAAGATGGGTATTAATAAGGGGGATATAAATAAGGTCTTGAGGATATCTCTCCAAGAGAGAACCCGCAATAATGTATTCAAATTAGATAAGTTTAGATTTAGAAAGGATATAGGAAAGTATTGGTTTGGAAATAAAGTAGTTGATGAGTGGAACAGTCTGCCTAGTAGGGTTATTGAAGCAAAGACCTTGGGTAGTTTCAAATTTAGGTTGGATAAATTCATGAGTGAGAGGGGTTGGATTTGAGTGGGAATTGCACATGAGTAAATAGAATTATCAAAGCTTATTTCTTGGGTAGCATTGAAGATTAGGTTGAACAAATATTCTGTTAGTGGGATGGAATGTGAAGGACTTGCCTAATATGGGCCAACAGACCTGCTGCAGTGTTCCTCCTTTCTTATGTTAAAACAGAAATAAGGAACACTGCAGCAAGCCAACTGGTCCACGCTAGGCAGGTCCCCCTAAAACTCAAAACCAATCCCACAAACAAAAACTTCTACCCAACCCACCTACTCCATCCATGGAATATATGAAGACATCCCAGCGAAGACCATCTCTACAAAGACCGTCGAGAACGTCATGCACAACGCCAGTCAAGGTAAGAACATTGTTTTAGTTGGGGATAGTCAGATTAAGTTTATGGATAGGGAATTTTGTCTTAAGGATAGGAATAGGAGGCAGAGGGTGTGTTATCCTGAGGCTGGGAAGAAGGATATTGTTAGCCGTCTGGACGACATCATGAGAGGTAATGGGAGCAATCCTATTATCTGTCTCAGTGCTGGAGGCAACGATGTTGGCAGACATAGGAGTGAGGAGCTGATTAGCAGCTATAGGTCAGCAATAGACAGAATTAGGAAGAAGGGTGGGAACCCTGTCATATGTGGTATTTTGTCAAGGAGAGGAGTTGGAAATGAACGGTAGTCCAGGGCAATTGGTGTCAATTGCTGGCTGGACAAATACTGTAAGGAAAATGCAGTAACATTCATTGACAACTGGGACCTCTTCTATGGCAGAAATGACATGTATGCCAGGGATGGGGTTCACTTATCTAGGTCTGGGGTGGGGGCACTGGCAACTGCAGTGGAGGGAGCTGTTAGGGCTTTAAACTAGAAAAAGTTAGTGGTATGGGTTATGGGGGGAAAACAGTGAAGTCCCAGTGTAAGAACATAAGAAAGGAGGAACACTGCAGCAGGCCTGTTGGTCCATACTAGGCAGGTCCTTCACAATCCGTCCCACTAACAGAATATTTGCTCAACCCAATTTTCAATGCTACCCAAGAAATAAGCTTTGACAATTCTATCCACTCCAGGTAAACTCATGCGCGAGTCCCACTTAAATCCAACCCCTCTCACTCATGAATTTATCCAACCTAAATTTGAAACTACCCAAGGTCCTAGCTTCAATAACCCTACTAGGCAGACTGTTCCACTCATCAACTACCCTATTTCCAAACCAATACTTTCCTATATCCTTTCTAAATCTAAACTTATCTAACTTGAATCCATTATTGCGGGTTCTCTCTTGAAGAGATAACATAAGAATGGAGGAACACTGCAGAAGGCCTACTGGCCCATACAAGGCAGGTCCTTATCAAAACCACCACTACCTAAGAATTTACTCCTGTACTCACGACACTAATCAAACCCAGCCCCTCCCACTCATATATTTGTCCAATCTCTTTTTAAAGCCACCCAAGGTCCTAGCCTCTATCACCCCACTCGGAAGATTGTTCCACGCATCTACAACTCTGTTCGAAAACCAGTACTTGCCTATGTCCTTTCTAAATCTAAATTTATCCAATTTAAATCCGTTATTTCTCGTTCTTACTTGGTTCGATATCCTCAGTATTTTATTAATATCTCCTTTGTTTATGCCCATCATCCACTTGTACACCTCGATGATATCTCCTCATTCTACGTCTCTCCAGAGAGTGGAGATTCAATGCTCTAAGTCTATCTTCATACGGGAGATTTCTTATACTGTAAATCATTTTAGTCATTCTTCTTTGTATGTTCTCCAATGAATCTATATCCATCCTGTAGTAAGGAGACCAAAACTGAGCTGCATAATCCAAATGAGGTCTCAATAGTGATGTATAGAGCTGTAAAATAACTTTTGGACTTCTGTTGCTTATACTTCTTGAAATAAATCCTAGTAATCTGTTAGCCTTATTGCGCACACTTAGGCACTGTTGTCTTGGCTTTAGATTTCTGCTTACCATGACTCCCAAGTCTTTTTCACATTCTGTATGATCAAGCTCAACTTCACCTAGTTTATAAATTCGAGGGATATTTTCATTACCAACGACAAGCACCTTACACTTGTCCACATTGAACTTCATCTGCCACTTTTCAGACCAAGACATTAATTTATCCAAATCCTCCTGGAGTTCACTGTTATCCTCCTCAGAATGAATTATACGGCCTATTTTTGTATCATCAGCAAATTTACTCATGTCACTTGCAATTCCTTCATCAAGGTCATTAATGTAAATTATGAACAACAATGGGCCCAAAACTGATCCTTGTGGAACGCCACTAGTGACAAATCCCCATTCAGATTTGACCCCATTAATGGAAACTCTCTGCTTTCTATTGGTAAGCCATGTCTCTATCCATGCTAGAACTTTACCTCCTATACCATGAGCTGCCACCTTTCTTTAGAGTCTCTTGTGAGGTACTCTATCGAAGACCTTACTGAAATCCAAGTAAACTATATCATATTCTTTATCACTGTCTACTGCCTCAAATGTTTTATTGAAAAC
>WNWK01016895.1:0-43740 GCA_009830355.1 Cherax destructor
CCTGGCCGCCCCTGTACTCATAGCCTCAGACTGGTTAATCCAGGAACGAACTACAGCAGTGGGTAAGGCGTTCTAACCTGCCCATTATTATAATTTTAATAATTTAGATGTACGGTGGCCCAGGTTTTCGACACCATGGACTTCGGACAAACTTATTTTATTATGAATGATAGCTCTGGGCCTTTCGTTTTAGTCAACATATCATCAAGTAAAAGGACACAAATGAAACAATGTGACATTTTATTGTGGCAACGTTTCGCTCTCCGGGCTTTCTCAAGCCGTTACAAGCGTTACATGGCCCGTGGGCTATTATATACTCTCAAAGTGGTGAAATACTAGTGGTGGTCGAGGTAGTAGTGATAAGTAGTAGTAGTATAGTAGTAGTAATACAATAGGGAACAATCAATATGCACATGGTAAAAGGTGATAAAACAAATACTTGGGTAGTATAACAATAGGTTGACAAATATTTCTGGAGGTTGAAATATAGAAGGCCTGTAGGAGTGTTCCACATCACGATGTGTTGTTATTGCAGGAGAGACTATGTGATGGTATGGTTAACTGTTTTCAGGAGGATTCTTGCTAAGACTTCAGAGATGGTGAAGCTGCCTTTGTTTTGTTTAATTTTTAGAAACAGAGATAAGTGCTGATTCAAAGGCATTTGCGTCTACGGAAATTAGTTTCTTTGATTACTAGTCGGGCGTCTTTGAATTTCATGAGATGATTGTTGGAATTTCGGTGTTGTGCGGCGTTGTTCAGGTTATCGTTTCTGCATGCATTAATGTGTTCATTGATGCGTGTTTGGGGTTTCTTGCTGTTTCTCCTACATAAATTCTGTCGCAGCCTCCACAGGGTATAGTGTAGACCCTGCGTTGACTGGTTCATGGTGTTGGATTTAGTCCTGGTTAGATCCTTAATAGAAGTACTGGAAGCAATGGCGACTCTAGTGTTAGCTTGTGCAAATCTTTAGAAATGTTGGATGCAACCTGGCTGTTGGGAAGAACTTCTTTGTTTGGGTGGTGTTGAGGGTGGAGAATTTGATCTGAAGGCTCTTTTCTTGCAATCTTTGATGAAAAAGGAAGGAAAATGTAAATCAGTAAAGGTTTGGTGAATGTATGTCATTCCTCGTCAAGAAACTCAGGACTACAAATTCGGTAACTCTTGGAAGAATCCGATGATGATGCCTCTTTTGGTCTTAGTATTGACTGGAATAGAAGTGTGTGAGATCTTTTTTTATTTGTGGGTTTTCCCGTAAACTTGAAATTTTAGGTTGTTATCTACTTTGTGGATGAGGACGTCTAGAAAGGGTAGTTTGTCATTGGACTTTCTTTGTGTAAACTGGATCGCCGGTTCAACTGCGTTGAGCCTCCAAATTCCGTACATCAAAACGTTTGGGAGTTATTACGAGGCGTCGTCTACAAGTACCCAAAGGCCTTGGGGTATGATGTTGGCGAAGTGTTCAGCCTCTAGGTGTTCCATGTAAATTAGCTAAGACGGCACTGATGGGGACCCATTCCCATGGTATGTTTGTTTGTGAGCCTGTTATTGAAAAGAAAAACAGTTGAAATTAACACAGATTCAATAAGGTCAACAAAATCTCCGGGAGGTAGAGGAAGGTTAAGGTCTGATTGACTTTACGTCGTAGAACCTCGTGGCTTGTGTGGTAGGTACTTTAGTGAGGGAAGTCCGTCCAAACTGTTGTTTCTTGTTTCGGATGGAGAGTTTCGGATCGGTTGAAGGTCCCTGAATGTTTAAGAGGGAGGGGGCTGATGGTCCCCAGAAGGCAGGAAAGATGTTTGGCAAGAACCCGGCTTTTTTGTGGTGCACTCCCAAATATTTGTTTTTCCTTTTCTCATGTTATTGATTGTTCTACCTTATTGTATTACTACTACTCTACTACTACTACTACTTATCACTACTACCTCGACCACCACTATATTTCACCTCACTTTGAGAGTATATTAGCCCCTGTGTCCATGTAACCTTGTAACGGCAGAAAGCTCCTGGAAGCGAAACGTTGCCACAATAAAATGTCACATTAGTTGCATTTGTGTCCTTTTACTTAACATATTGTCGGTAATTCTACCAATATTATTACAACATATCATCAGGAGCTTGCATTGTTGAAAAAAAGAGGAGGTCAGGCAAATGCGATCTAGGGAACCCTTTGGGAAAGGGGCGTTCCCTGTCTGTTTGTGCATTTTGTTTTTAAAGGTTTAAAAATTTTATTAATGAAACTACCAGTGTATATATACTATGATCGGTATGTATCTTTGGACGTATATACACTGTGCGGTTTTATCTATTTGTGTACATACACCGAGATATACACCTTTGGGCTTATACACTGTTACATATCAGTGCATATACACTGAAACAAATTTAAACCCCTTCATATACACTGAAATATACAAATCGTCGTGTTGTACTATAAACCCCTCAGTGTATTACACTAAAAAATATACACATATTCAGCACACATAAAACTTTCCGAAAACACAATGTTATTCACATTTTCGTTACTTATTTACGAATATGCATTATATACATCCATGTATATAGCTGTGATGATAGGTGCCAGCCAGCTGGGAGGCGTAGGAAGCTAAACCAGCCCCTACTAGTACGTCTACCTTCACTACAAGTTAATGGTTGACGATACACAGAGGAAAGTCATGCACCTCCCTCTATCTAGGTAATTTTCACAAAAATTTGAGTTCCCTTAAATAAAAATAAAAATAATAATAAGAATAATATAATAATAATAAAACAATAACAATAATTATTTTATTTATTTTTTCTTTATTTTGACAGGGCTGGTCTATCTGGTTTTTTTGTTCTGGCGGGATTAATATACTTTCCGTCTAAACCACCCACTCCACCATCTGTCATATCATCTCTGACCGCCTCAACTTTATTCCCGGTCTGCTGTCTATTATCAAGTAAGTTGTTATATATATATATATATATATATATATATATATATATATATATATATATATATATATATATATATATATATATATATATATATATATGTCGTGAAGTTTAAAAAGGAAAAAACTGGTAAATTGTAAGAACTCTTAAATTAAGCCCTTTTCTAAAATTTTCTTTTATACGTTGAAAATATATTTTTTCATTTATGTTAATGGAAGAATTTATAATTTTGTACCAAGAGAAACTTTGGCCTACCTAACCTTATTACAACAAGCGCTTTAATTTGGCCTAACTAAACTAAATATATTTTAGATACGTTAACATTATTTTAATAATAAACAAACATAATGAAATATATTTTTTCCGTTATGTTCAGAATGATTTTTGCGAAATTATTGCATACACAAATTTTCACTTGTCTGGCCTGCCGGTTTCCCTAAATCCCTTCATAAATGTTACCTTGCTCACATTCCAACAGCAAGTCAAGACCTAAAAACCATTTGTCTCCATTCGCTCATATCTAATACGCTCACGTATGCTTGCTGGAAGTCCAAGCCCTTCGCACAGAAAACCTCCTTTACCCCC
This sequence comes from Cherax destructor, assembly GCA_009830355.1. NCBI lineage: Eukaryota > Metazoa > Arthropoda > Malacostraca > Decapoda > Parastacidae > Cherax > Cherax destructor. The sequence goes on from WNWK01016895.1 coordinate 3,520, forward strand.
TTCCTCCTAGGCCGACCTCTACCCCGCCTTCCCTCTACTACAGATTTATACACTCTCGAAGTCATTCTATTTCGTTCCATCCTCCCTACATGTCCAAAGCATCTCAATAACCCGTCGTCAGCACTCTGGATAATAGTTTTGGTAATCCCACACCTCCTCTTAATCTCCAAACTCTGCATTCTCTGCATTATATTCACACCACACATTGCCCTCAGACATGACATCTCCACTGCCTCCAGCCTTCTCCTTGTTGCAACATTCACCACCCATGCTTCACACCCATATAAAAGCGTTGGTATAACTATACTCTCATACATTCCCCTCTTTGGTTTTGTGGATAAAGTTCTTTGTCTCCACAGACTCCTCAGTGAACCACTCACCTTTTTTCCCTCGTCAATTCTGTGATTTACCTTATCTTTCATAGACACATTTGCTGACACGTCCACTCTCAAATATCTAAATACATTCACCTCCTCCATACTGTCTCCTTCCCATCATATATCCAAGCTTTCATTACCTATTTTTTTTGTTATCCTCATCACTTACTCTTTCCTACGTTCACTTTTAATTTCCTCCTTTTATATACCCTACCAACATCAACCAACCTTTGCAACTTCTCTTCAGAATATCCCAAAAGCACAGTATCATCAGCAAAGAGCAACTGCGACAACACCCATTTTGTGTTAGATTCTTATCTTTTAACTCCACACCTCTTGCCAATACCCGAGCATTCACTTCTCTTACAACTCCATCTATAAATATATTGAACAACCACGGTAACATTACATCCCTGTCTGAGGCCTACCTTTACTGGGAAATAATCTCCCTCTCGCCGACATACTCTAACCTGAGCCTCACTATCAATAACCTACCTCCTATTGCATACATTTGCAACATCTGGCACATTTTCCCCCTATCCTCTCTATCATACGCCTTTTCCAAATCCATAAATGCCCAAAAGCCTCTTTCCCCTTATCTAAATACTGTTCACCTATATGTTTCAATGCAAACACATGGTCTACACACCCCCTACCCTACCTAAAGCCTCTTTGTTCATCTGCTATCCTGCTGTATGTCTTACTCTTAATTCTTTCAATAATAACTCTATCATACACTTTACCAGGTATACTTAACAGACTTATCCCCTATTATTTTTACACTCTCTATTGTCCCTTTTGCCTTTATACAAATGATCTATGCATGCTCTCTACCAATCCCTAGGTACCTTACCCTCTTCCATACATTTAATAAATAAAAACACTAACCACTCCAAAACTATATCCCCACCAGCTTTTAACATTTCTATCTTTATGCCATCAATCCCAGGTGCTTTACCCTCTTTCATTCTACCCACTGCCCACGCAATTCCCCCAAACTCACAACTGGTTCTTCCTCACTCCTACAAGATGTTATTCCTCCTTGCCCTATACACGAAATCACAGCTTTCCTATCTTCATCAACATTTAACAATTCCTCAAAATATTCCCTCCATATTGCCGATACCTCTAACTCTCCGAGGCTTTCTCAACTTATTAATCTCACTCCAATTTTTTTTCTTATTTTCAGCAAAATTGGTGGATAATATCTCACCCACTCTCTCATTTACTCTCTTTACATTGCTTCACCATTCTCTTAACCTCTCTTTATCTCTCCATATACTCCTCCCTCCTTGCATCACTTACACTTTGTTTAAAGCTCTCATATCCTAACTTTTTCTCTCTTACTATTCTATTTACATCATCATTTCACCAATCGCTCTTCTTCTCTCCCGCATCCACTTTTCTCTAACCACAAACTTCTGCTGAACACTCTAACACTATATTGTTAAACTCACACTATATTGTTATATTCACACTAGCCCATCTGTCCTCCAACAGTTGTTTATATCTTACTCTAACTGCCTCCTCCATTTTCCTTGTATCCCATCGACCTTTTACTCTCACTGTAGCTACAACTAAACAGTGATCTGATATAAATGTGGCCCCTCTATAAACATGTACATCCTGAAGTCTTTCCAACAGTCTTTTATCTACCAATACGTAGTCCAACAAACTACTGTCATTACGCCCTACATCATATCTATTATACTTATTTATCCTCTTTTTCATAAAATATGTGTTAGCTATAACCAAACACCTTTCTATACACAGCTCAATCAAATGCTCCCCATTATCATTTCCACCTAGCGCATCAAACTTTCCTACCACACCCTCTCTAAACACTTTTACCACTTTAGCATTTAGGTTCCCTTCCTCAATTACTCTCTCACTTGGCTTAAAAGTTCCTACACACTCGCTTAACATCTCCCAAAATCTCTCTCTCTCCTCTACACTTCTCTCTTCTCCAGGTGCATATACACTTATTATGACCCACTTTTCACATCCGACCTATATTTTAATCCACATAATCTTTGATTTTATACATTTATATGCCCTCTTATCTCTCCATAACTGATCCTTCAACATTATTGCTACCCCTTCCTTAGCTCTAACACTCTCAGATACTAATGACTTAGTCCAGTTTATTTCTCCCCACTGAAACTCACCTACCCCCTTCAGCTTTATTTCATTTAGAGCTAAGCCATCCACCTTCTTTTCATTCATAACATTAGCAATCATTTCTTTCTCATCATCCGCAATACATCCACGCACATTCAAACATCCCAATTTTATAAAGTTTTTATTTTCTAGGAAATGGGGTTACTTGCCCATTGCTCTCGGCATTTAGTCGCCTCCTACGACACGCATAGCTAAATTAGGAAGAATACTGTTCCACTTCCCCATGTAGATAAGTAGAAATAAACAAGAACAAGAACAAGGAAGAAAACAGAAGAAACCCCAGAGGGATTAGTATATAAATGCTTGAACATGCAAGTGTAGTGTGACCTAAGTGTAAGTAGAAGTAGCAAGACGTACCTGAAATCTTGCAAGTTTATGAGACAGAAAAGACACCAGCAATCCTACCAACATACAAAACAATTACAGGCTTATGTTTCACTCTCATTTGGTAGGACGGTAGTCCCCTCCTGGGAGGTTGCTGTCTACCAACCTACTACCCAACTACTGTATTCCTTTCATGACATAACTGTTTGGTGTATTTATATATATATATATATATATATATATATATATATATATATATATATATATATATATATATATATATATATATATATATATATATATATATATTTCAATAAGTCGGCCGTCTCCTACCGAGGCAGGGTGACCCAAAAAGAAAGAAAATCCCCAACAAGAAAATACTTTCATCAACATTCAACACTTTCACCACACTCATACATAATCACTGTCTTTGCAGAGGCGCTCAGATACGACAGCTGAGAATAGTCCCTCCCAACTGTCACTATCCCAGACCCTCCTTTAAAATGCAGGCATTGTACTTCCCATTTCCAGGACTCATGTCCAACTAAATCAATTAACTGGTTTTCCTGAATCTCTTCACAAAATATTACCTTGCTCACACTCCAACAGCTCGTCAGGTCCCAAAAAACATTCGTTTCCATTCACTCCTATCCAACACGCTCACACATGCTTGCTGGAAGTCCAAGCTCCTCGCCCACAAAACCTCCTTTACCCCCTCCCTCCAACCTTTTCGAGGACGACCCCTACCCCGCCTACCTTTCCCAACAGATTTATACGCTCTCCAAGTCATTCTACTTTGATCCATTCTCTCTAAATGACCAAACCACCTCAGCAACCCCTCTTCAGCTCTCTGACAAATACTTTTAGTAACTCCACACCTTCTCCTAATTTCCACACTCCGAATTTTCTGAATAATATTTACACCACACATTGCCCTTAGACAGGACATATCCACTGCCTTCAGCCGCCTCCTCGCTGCAGCATTTGCATCCCATGCTTCACACCTATATAAGAGTGTTGGTACCACAATACTTTCGTACATTCCCTTCTTTGCCTCCATGGATAACGTTTTTTTTTGTCTCCACAAATATCTCAATGCACCACTCACCTTGTTTCCTTCATCAATTCTATTTAAGCTCATCCTTCATAAACCCATCTGCTGAGAAGTATATATATATATATATATATATATATATATATATATATATATATATATATATATATATATATATATATATATATATATATATAGTATATATGTGGCCGATTAGGTAAAACTGGTCAATTAGCAAGAACTCATCTAAAATTAAGTCTTTCTAAAATTCCTCTTATACGTTTAAAGATATTTTTTCATTTATATTAATGTAAAAATTTATAATTTTGTACCAAGAGAAACTTTGAAAATCTACCTAACCTTATTACAACAAGCGCAATTTAATTTAGAATAACCCAACTAAATATATTTTAGATACGTTAACATTAATTTAATATAAAACAAACACAATGAACTGTATTTTTTCGTTATGTTCAGAATGATTATTGCGAAATTATTGCATACACAAATTTTCACTTGACTTATATGGCAAGAAGAGCGTTGCTATTTAAGACAAAATCGTAAGTTTTACCTAATCGGCACGACATATATATATATATATATATATATATATATATATATATATATATATATATATATATATATATATATATATATATATATATATATATATATATATATATATATATATATATAATATATATATATATATATATATATATATATATATATATATATATATATATATATATATATTATATATATATATATATATGTATATATATATATATATATATATATATATATATATATATATATATATATATATATATATATATATATATATATATATATATATATATATATATATATATATATATACATATACAGTGGACCCTCAGTTTTCGTTGAAAATTCTTACCAGAATGCTGTTTGAGTGCTGTTACCAACGAATTTATTCCCATATGACAAATGTAAATTAGATTAGTCATTTCAGACCCCAAAACATACACTTACTAAAGCACTTACGAATATATACTTACATAATTGTTCGATTTTGGGAGGTGAACGAAAACCGAGGCTCCACTGTATATATATATATATATATATATATATATATATATATATATATATATATATATATATATATATATATATATATATATATATATATATATTATATATATATATATCCTTTGGAAGAATGGCAAGCACTTAGCATGGGACTATATCCGTGTGTCGACACTGGCTGACACCTACATCCATCACAGTGTCAGGCGACAGGAAGGAGCTGCTGACCACAGGGAGGAGTACAAGATCGGCACGTACAGGGACATAAGCCAACAGTATCAATTTGTCCCAGTGGGATCAGAGACCTTGGGGTCATGGGGAAAAAATGCAACACGTTTTCTTAAAGAACTGGGTTCCAGACTCATCGACACCACCAGGGACCCAAGGGCAGCCACTTTCATGTTCCAACGCCTCAGCGTGGCCATCCAAAATGTATGCTGCATACTGGGCTTGCGTCCGGCTTCGGAGGAGCTGGAAGAGATTAATATTATTTGATATATCGTACCAATGTATTCATGTTCATATTTTGTGTTTTCTGTCAATGTATTCTGTCTATTAATAAAGCACTCATTCAAAATATATAGGGAGTGGTAGGAGAAGAAAATATTCTAACAGCTCCGGGGAGAATCTCGAGTTTTCCCTGAAGTACGTTTATTGTCTTCTCTGAGGTTAAGGGTCCCCAGCAAGTTCTAGAGGTGGTACCTAAAATATATATATACATATGTAAATTGTTCTATGTTCTTCTCCGCTTATGCTGCACATCTGTGGCTCTTTCTCTCTATTTTTTTTAAGCAGGTGAGGTTTCATACATTCATAATCTCCAGAGCTTTCTTTTTACATTCTCTGAATCATATGTTGAGGAAGTGAAAGTGAACATATGATTCAGAGAATGTAACGGCTTGACAAAGCTCCTGGAGAGCGAAACGTTGTCACAATAAAATGTCTCATTAGTTGCATTTGTGTCCTTTTACTTAACAAGAATAATTATATTTCCTAACATATTACGTGTCCATAATTTACGAAAGTAAATTCGTTTTGGCAACTTACGAAATATTGCCCATCTGGAATTAAAGTATGATTTACCTGACTGGAAAAGTTTAAATATAATAATAACATCAAGTTGCCAGTGTGAAGTGGGGGCAAAAATTATTACGAATCAGTTTCCTATTGAATTTTATACTTTGATATATTTAAGTGTTAAGTGTAATTATGTATACTCTGACAGCTGAGGAGCATCCAAGGAAGGGAAGCACAATAAGTGTTGGGAGGCGCAGTGTATGCAGAGGTGCTCATTTGGAATTGAATACGACTGTATTCTTCTTTATATTCCGGAGACAATCACAATTCTTATGATATTCATAAATGAAAACATACATATATATAATACGCAATTATAAAAACTTCTGAGAATTAAAGAAGTCACAAAATTCATACTGTTTACTTAAGAAAAACACAAACCTGAAGCAATTCCTAAATGAATTAAAACAAGGGAAAAATTACGAAAGAAACAGTCAAATGAACAAGAACAAAAATATATATGACTGCTCGTGACGTTGAACTCTGGATTTGATCCACAGTGAACAAAGATTATTCGAATAACTCTTTCAAACAAGTAGCAGAAGATGGTCAAGACCAAACAGTCCATAAACAGATGCCACTGACATGAAAGACAATATACCTTTAGAAGAGGTGCAGGATAATCAACTCAACGTAAAATAGTTAATTAAGCAGGCTGGCGTGAACCATGATAAGATTCAGTGAACCAAGCTGGCGGGCAGTCTCGGAGGTGACGAGTGAGTACAGAGAGAACTTACTGAATAACTGTGGCCACAAATGCATAGTAGCTGTTACACAAATGATAAAGACGAAAGTAGCGTAGATTGAACCCACGACTTTCTGACATCGTCTACGGCCCATATAAACTCTCGTAGTGCTACTGGATCTATCAAAACTCACAGGCTGAGGAACAGAAGCACAAACAGTATTTACCAACCTGACGGGTGGTTCACCCACTAGTTATGATAAAGGCATTAAATACGGGTGAGAGAAATGAACAAAAAGTCTATAATGACGAAAAAAATTGGTTACGCAAATGAGCTGAGTAGATAAGTGACTTTCTGATGATGCCCAGTACCACACATCATTTAATCAAAACATCACCCCTACCCTCCCTGCCCACCAGACAACAGTCTTGTAAGAGGCTAGTAGGTGCCACTGGGATTTGCATTCTTCAGTTACAATTGCTTCATTAATCCAAACAATCCACACCGCAGTCGTTCATACACACAAACCGAAATATATACAATAACATGAACTTTCCCCTCATACAGAGTAATAACAGAGAGACATTGTATAAACATGTATTTCGGTAGCTGTGCAATACGAGAACGGTATCCCCATATTGCATAACACATTGGACGTTAAATCACGCGATAGAAATATTGAAGAGTGCTTCAAAGTGAAGCTAGATGTTACACAGCCCAATAGCAGTTCCAGCCTGTCACTACAAAACACCACGAGATTTAGAGCAAAGCTGAAAATGCATACTGTTTTTTTATTCAGCATTAAGCTTGAGTCTGCTCAGAAGTTGTATTAACAATTTAAAAAAAAATGAAGTGCTATAGTCAATCGGACGAGCCACTCAGAAATGATCATATTAGCAGACAGTCGCTCCCCAACCTTGGAGGTGAACCTGAGAAACTTTGTTTTCACCAACATGGTGGACGGGTACCGGCGACAGGTGAATACTGTTTTCATCGACTTGATTCGGGGAGCTGTTTACCCAGACAATGCCGAGGTTCTCCTGCCTTTGATTGTATGGGATACATATGGACTTCCAAGTGCAGCTTTATATGGGATATCCCTGAATGGAGCCACCAGAATCTTCGTAAAGTTCGCCTCTACCAACGCATACGAGGAACTGTGGATAAGTACCAGGGAAAGAGTATCGTTATTACAAAAAGATAACCCTTTGTAATAAACGACTGTTTGGGATACTAAGTAAAATATCGGATTTTCAATATTTATTATATTATATTATTAATATAAAAACAATCTGTAGTTAATATATAATCTGTGTAAAACAATCTTATAATTTGTGTAAAAACATATTTTCCTGTATACACAAAATCATAGTACAAGATAAAAGTCACAAGTAAAATCATATACTTAGTGCAGTGTCAAGTCGCTGCCGTCATCGTGTCACACAGGACACTACCACTCCTTGTCATGATACACCTTCTCCTGCGTGTCCGCAGACACCCTTATCTCTGTCTTATGGCACACCTACGGGGTTCCACGACACCCGTTCCTGTACCATAAAGACACTTTCACTGTGTCACACGACACCTTCTCTGTGCCACATGGCACGCCCCCTGTATCATGAACTCATTCTCTAGTAAAGCCTTTGCACTGCGTTATGACACACCCCAAATACACGACTCAACCTGTGTCGTGCCACCATCACAAACTCTCTCTGACTACACTACTAAATACCTGACACCACATCTTAGTGTCACACAAGACACCACCTGTTACCAGTGTCACACAAGACACCACATCTTAACAGTGTCACACACTTTCAGGTACATAATTTCAGGTACAATAGTCTATTTTCAGGTACATAGTCGCAGGTACATAGTCGGTACGATGAATAAGCCAATAGATAGTCTAATTCTGGTGACCAGACTTGCTGCTCTCCTCATAATGCTACAGTGTCCTTCACCTTCATCACTGTACTTGGCCTTGCAAACATCACAAGTACAGAGTTGCTTTCGAGTAACAAAGTCTAGAGAGGATAGAGCTTCCAGTTCTCTCTGCACTGAAACACTGTAGGCTTGTCACCAGCACCACACTGCGAAAGTCTGCAACTCTCAAGCAGGTCTGCCTGGCGAACTCCAGTAGTGTATCAGGGAGCTGGTGAACTCTCCAGTGTTGAATAGGGGAGAGTCTCGTTGACACTGTCGGTCCAGCCGGCTCGGCAGTCAAACATCAGGCTGATGACGTAACCCCTTGACTGCCGGCCGGTAAGGTAACTACCTAACTCCCATTGCTAGTTAGAGGGCCGTAACAATCGTCATCAACACAGGGCTGGAGGTATGGCTGCATGATGTATTGGCAGTTTATTCATGGATTCGAATACGGAACATTCCGTTTGAGGCGGCTGAAGAGGATGTCAGGCGAGTCTTCATTTCATATGGGGTCATTCATGCGGCCACTGTGGGACGGTGGGCCCAGGGAATCTATGCAGGTATGCCGGAGTGGTCCTACTCCCTCAAAATGACCCTGAGGCGGCAGATCCCATCATACGTCCTCATGGAGGCTTTTCTTACACAGGTATACGTTATGTATGCCGGACAGCTAAGGACGTGTCGTCTCTGTGGTGCCCCAGGTCATGTGGCCGCGTCATGTGAGCGACGTAGGAAGCGACAGCAGAGCAGGGACGGTGAAGCGTTTCGTGACGAGACGGTCGGGCGTGAGGAACATGTAACTCGAGTGCCATCATCTGCGACAGTTGCCTTGGCAAATGTATCCATTGAGGGCAGTTGGAGTGCAGCTGTTGATGCGGCTGAGGAGGAGGCAGTTTTGACCTTAACACCAGCCTCACATGTTGTGATGCAGGATCCAGGTTGGGACGTCTCGGGTGATGAGCAGGCAGGCAGTGGTGGAGTCGGTGTTATCAGTCCCCAGTTTGGAGGAGATCCAGAGGATTTTCGAGGACCCACTGCCAAATGGTTTATTAAGTATACAACGGTGGACCCATCTGCGGAGTTGGAGAGTTCAGTGTGTGTGAACAGTAGTTGTGTGGACTTTGCTGGCCGCCGGTCTGTGGTTACTGCGGAGGTGGAAGTGCATAGAGAGGATAGTGAAGGGGAAATGGAAGTGGCGGGAGTATCCCGCAAACAGTCTAGCAGTACCGTTGAGAATGATGTGCTAACCCCAGGCCAAAGGTCGTGTAAAATGGTCTATGCGGATGTGGCCAAGAGTAGGAAGCTTGCACAGCAGGGGAAGAATAGTGGGGCTGGTGGGAAGATTTGTCGAGGAGTCAGTGGAACATCCAGGACAGGTGTGATAGGATCCATACGACATAGTGGTAAACCGCTATTGATGTTTTCAGGTGTTTCAACATGAATGTTAATGGCCTCCGAACGGAGGTAAAGAGGAGATGGGTAGAGATAACACTCAGTCGCATGAATGTTGACGTTTGCTTCTTTCAGGAGCACAATTTCAGGTGTGGACGGGACTTACGATTGACAGGTTATACATGTTATACGGGGAGTTCTGAAAACCTCAAGGGCAGGGTTGTTGTGGGGATCTGTGAGACCAGCTCCTTCAGGTTGAAGGTGTGGGAGGAGGGGGGAGGGGGACGGATTGTTAGCTCCTTCAGGTTGAAGGTGTGGGAGGAGGGGGGAGGGGGACGGATTGTCGGGGTTTATATGCCGGCGACTAACACTCGTCGGGGGAAGGAAGAGTTTGTTCGCGATTTTTTAGTTTACACTTTGCGGGGTCTCCCTTTAGTTACCATCATTGCAGGAGATTGGAATTGCATAATTAGAGGAAAGGATGTGGAACCTAGGGGGGCGGGTTGTGCGTTGGGAGTCTTGAGGGAGGTGTTGCAGGCGGTCGGGGTGGTCGACGTAGTTAGGGGAGATGGGTGGCAGGTGGAACACACTTATGTTAAATGGGGTTACGCAGCGCAGCTGGATGGGGTTTATCTGGATCGGGTTGGGGCTGTATCTTGTGAGGTTCTGGGTTACTCCGACCATAGAGGTGTTTTGGCTGAGCTGGGGTGGCAAGGAGCGGTGAGGATTTACCCTAGCTACTGGAAGTTGATTGTACGTTTGTTGAAAGGACCAGGTCATCGGGAGATTTTTGTGGAATGGTGGGGTAGGTTCTGGGACGGGGGTCGGGGGATTGGTGAAATGGTGGATTGGTGGCATGTGAGAGCGAAAGTGGCCATCAGGGGAGCAGGGAAATATCCATATGTAGAAATTGAAAATCTTAGGATGCAACTGAGGGACATACAAAATGAAGGTTTTCATGCTCTGAGGGTGCGAGGGGGTCTAGATGAGGTACTTTGGGGGATAAACCCTCGGCACTAGTTTTACGTAAGTTTCAAGTCCAGAGAAATAGGATGACTGTTATGTCATTAGCGGTTGAGGAGGATTTAGGAGGGTATAGCCATGGGCAGGTAATTCACACCACAGATGCCATGAGTTGCTACACTGACAAATGGTTTGAGTTCAAATTGGGATGGAGGGAAGGTGATGGGCATGTGTGTGAGATGGTTTTGGAGGGTATCGTTTTGAGACTAGGTATGGAGGAAAGGGAGCTAATGGAGGGATGTATTACTGAAGAGGAAGTGTGGCAGGTAGTGAAGAGCCAAAAATTGGGGAAAGCGCCTGGTATCGATGGGATTTCGGGGGACTTTTATGTGGCCGATTGGGAGGTTTTAAGACAGGTGTTGGTCAGCGTATTCAAAGAAATGAAGTTGCGGGCAGTATGGGCGGGGAGCTAGATACGGGGATCATGGTTTTAGTGCCTAAGGGAAGTCGTAGTGGGACTCTTCGGGTGTATAGGCCAATCACGTTATTATGTGCTGACTATAAAAATTTTGCACGTGTTTTAGCAAAGCACACGAAGAAGGTTTTGAGGAAGTTATTGGAGGGTGGGCAATATGGGATCCCAGGATGCAGCATGAGGGAGGGACATCGAAGGATTAAATGTTTCATTGAGGGTAGGGGGGCGGGGGGTTGTTGTGGAGCTGGATTGGGAAACAGCCTACGACAGTGTAGATAGGGGCATGTTAATGGGTATACTGTTGAGACAGGGGTTTGGAGAGGAGGTGGTGGGATGGGTGTGCATTTTGCATGCAGGAGCTAGAGTGAGAGTACAGGTGAACGGGAGGGTGGAATCCATGGTGAGCATGGAACAGGGGTTGCGACAGGGGTACCCTTTATCGCAGCTTCTGTTTGCGTGTTTGCAGGACCCCTTTTACAGGCTGGTGTCAGAGAGGGTCATGGAGGAAGGTTGTGAGCTAGGAGGAGGAATGGGGATTATTGGTTACATGGATGACACCACCATTTTAGTGGGTAGCGAGGAGGGGTTGGAGAATGTGAACAGACTCATAGAGGTTTTTGGGCGGGCAACAGGTATGCGGGCGAATAGGGCAAAATCAAAGTTGTTCGAGGTAGGAACATGGGTGGGGGGTGGGGCGTTGGGGCAGAGGTTCGGGTGGGCAACAGTAGATAGCTTGAAAATATGCGAGGTGACTTTTGGTAATGTGCTGAGCGTAGGAACCACATTACCATGGATATTCATTGATATATTCTGAAAACAATATGCAGTGATATTCAGTTAGGTGGAGTTGCTACAATTTATACATTCAGGGACATGCTGTTACATAGCCTGGTATTAGTATTTATGAACCTAAATGTGAGGTTCGTTATGTGATAGATCGTGTTGATTTAGAGCATTTATTTACAGCAGTAACTGAAAAGAAAATTATCAATGACAATGATAATTTGCATTGAAATTATAGTATTTTAAATAATTATAATACAATATAAAAATCAACGAGATTAACCAATGAAATTGTTTTATTAATTACGATAACGATTTTATTAGGAATCTTTGTTTCCTTCCTCAAACTTTTCACTTTTATTTTTCTCATAATATGAGGCTTCCCTTCATAATTCAGTACTGGTGTATGATTACTAGGGCAGCTTCTTGGACTTGTTAGCATACAGGTGCCCCTCCAGCAAAGTTGAAGAACCAGTTTACAGCTTCATGGAATAACTCCATTGTCTTCCAAAACCCTCTTCCTCTTGTCTTCTAACACTCAAACAAATTATACCAACTAATTCTATTGTTAGCAGAGTGAAAGTCAAAAGTGTACTGCTCATCTGCCTTTTTGACTTGTATTCGTATAAATAATGTGAAATATTACTTTCAGATAAATATATTTGAGTCTACCTCTTCTGACTGGCTTCAGTATTTACTTGGTGACACATCTTACGAAGAGTAAAAATCTCATTAAATTTAGTCTGCGTACAGGGAAATTTGTGAATATAATAATTTAGTTTTCTAAAACTTATAATCATTGGAATCATTTTGATGACTGGAGGATGCCTTTTCTGATCCACTTTAAGTTTTTTAGTCCTGATATGTTTTCTAATAACCATGGTTCGTGTTATTATTGACCAGCATAAAGGCCTCTTTGAAAATTTTATTGAACAAGGAGAGATACTGATATACAAAGAATAACTAAAAAATGCTTCGTGTTATTAGCATTAAAATATTAACTCTGATGAATTCCATAAGAACGACTCATCAAATTAGGCTGTTTAGGTGCAAATTTGATTTTTTTATGGTTTTATTACAAATTTGGAACTGATTTATTCACAGCAGTTACTGGATAATAGCTTCTCTAACAGGCTTCAAAGCTTCTCTCTTTATGAGCTTTTACGTTTAGCTATTTAAATTCTTAATTGCAAATTTTATTAAATATAATTATTTCCATATAATAATTAGACAACGCCGCTTCTGTTTGGCGTTAAAACTGGTATGTTATTAATGGGATATATTTTCATTAAAATTGGGTTGTGTATATACCAATGTGTTAAGTTTTTCTTGAAAAATTCAATTACCAAGAAATAAATGTACAGTGAATAATAGGTACATTGTATTGCTAAGTATTATAGTGTTTATGATGCATTACTTGTTCTATAAGTGAATTGTACAGCAGTCAGATTGTGGAGATGTGCACTTGCTGATGCTATCAGCCACGTCTTACCATACAATAATCCATATTTCTTTAAAAAATCTTGATGTTATAAACGTAATTTAGCTATTGAATAGACTCGTCAAAAATTACATATTATTTAAATTATTTAATGAAGAAAACAAATATCACATTAGCCATTAGATATGCTGATTATGCAATGGGTTATACAATGCACATATTTGGACCCATAGAAAAGGAGAGATATTACATATAATCAGTGTATGAATATTTTAACTAAATAGCTTTTAATACATCCCAAAATAATTAAAATTAAAACTTTGTGTTCCCAGAAGATAGCCAGTAATGACTGATATTTATATCTTAACATCATTCATTATTTAAAAAAAAATATAGAAACAAAAATGCTGAAAATGTAATTATTGCAAAATATATAAAGTAAAGACTTCAATCATCCATCATTTTTAATCCTTATGAAAAAAATTAAAATTAATTCTTGTAAAGAATGTAGAAAGATATGTTTACCTTAGGAAGGTTTTATTCTTAGCTTGATAAAGTTAGAAAAAAATCCTTAGAAAACTTGTTAAGAAAATGCCTCTCACTTAAATGCGCCTAATTACACTCCATGGTGGTAAGCATGGAGCATACTGTCACTGATTTGATACTCAGGTACATGCTACCTTGTATCATACACCCTTAAAGAGATTAAACAGGGCAAAAAAATAAGAGTGGAGCGCATTGTTCTTTATGGTATTCAATATTGTTCCGTAAAAGAGACTAGGCTACAAACAAAATAAACAAGCAGGGATAATAAAAATATATTTAGTTTCATCAAGGCGTATACGAGAAGGAAGCAAAGTAATGGTCTTGAAAGAGGATTTGTGATTTTCTAATATCTTAAATGTTATGGTTTCCGCCAATGTTTTTGGTGTACAGACTCTCACTTATGATATAATCTTGCTAATCTATGTTGCAGATTATATAAGCTGAAGAAGTGATAAGACTGCGGAGAGCAATAAAAGCCTACAAAAAGATTTGGTCTGATAGGAGACAACAAGAGAAAAAACGAAATAGGGAGATATGCACTAGGCATGGACAGAATCTGGAAAGACCCCAAAAATTGACAAGAATGCCTAACCTAAAGATGATAGTAACTCCTATTCACATATACTCCAAACAACTTAAGAACAGTATTCAAGTAAATATGCAAAGAATTGGTAAGTGCTCTTTGTTGAGTCCTTCAGGTATCGACTTTCGTTCATTGTCAACCTGGTATCTGATACCATCACGATGTGGGTGAAGACACATGAGCAAACACTGAAGACATTTAATTACAGAAATATTTCAGCCCTGGACCTTGTTTACTATATGCATGACGCTTGAGGAAATATGTTTATAATAATAAGCTGGAGTTTAGTGAAGTCAAGTGAGCAGAATATTTGTAAAATCACAAAGCCTAGTCATTGGGTAGATTTAAAATATATTTGCCAAATATTTGAGATCAGTGAGTAAACATACTGCAATATTCCATTATGTTTTTGTACTGAACTGATGGGTACGTTCCGAGGTGGGTGAGGTGATGCAAGGTCGAGAAGCGTGTGTGACAGTATGGTAGAAATTATATAAAATCTTACTTTCAGCTCTCCCATATTTGGTATTGCTGTCAGGAATGGTTCTAAACATTTGCATGTCCTAAACTCTATATCCATCTTACTGCACGTGTACCATTTCCTGTATAAATACGTTTCCTCAACCACCATCTATGGAATGAAGACCGCCCGGGACCGAAACATTTCTAACATAATATGTCGTAAGTGTCTGTGCATGAGTCTAATAGCGCTCTTTATTAAGTAATTCAAGACTCTTTATATGGAACGTTCATTCATATGTAGTAATGGAGAAAGATCTCTCAAAATATTGAAATTATTACTTACAAGACTAAAAGAGAAGAGAATTAGGGAGACACGATAAAATTCATATTGAATATATAGAGGATTCGATAACTCAGATAAATTGCTTGAAATAATAAGACAAACATTTGGAAGTCAGGTGAATCACTGGGATGTTAAAAAGGACTTTGTTCAGGCGCAAGATGGGTAGCAAGTTTAAAATCAGAATTTGAATACATCGGAAGCAATTTTTTTTTTTTAATTTTAAATTAATGTTATAGGCCTCAGGAGGCAAGGACAATAATGATAATATAATGTTAGTGAGTGGAAGTGAATGTGGGGCTACTATCGAAAATATGGCCCCAGCAATGACAGATGAATGCAACTGAGTCCAGTCTCACTCTCCCTCGTGTCTCACATAGCAACACATACTCTCCCTCGTGTCTCACATAGCAACACATACTCTCCCTCGTGTCTCACATAGCAACACACACTCTCCCTCGTGTCTCACATAGCAACACATACTCTCCCTCGTGTCTCACATAGCAACACATACTCTCCCTCGTGTCTCACATAGCCACACTCACTCTCCCTCGTGTCTCACATAGGAACACTCACTCTCCCTCGTGTCTCACATAGCAACACATACTCTCCCTCGTGTCTCACATAGCAACACATACTCTCCCTCGTGTCTCACATAGCAACACATACTCTCCTATCAGAGCCATTCATATCTTGATTTCATGCTCTTTTGATCGTGTGAGTTCGAAATATACATTGACATCTACAATACGTATGTTCTTCAGTATATGAATATAACGAAGCATATGACTTCGCATGATAATAAATTAACTAGATAACTAAATTACTTTATTAAATGAGTGTTGAAATATTGTTTTGTTAGTGTTCCCAGTATTCTCTGGGATCATATATACCAGATACTGCCAAAGATATCTTGCTTTCATGACAACTTTCCCACTGTATATTTTAAATTGATGAGATAAAACAATGCTTTGCGAAATGCATCTGTAAAACTGAACCGTTGAGTACCAAAATTAATTGTGTTGTTTCATTAAGGTGATGTGTTATAATATGTACTATAAATAATACTTGATTATTAATATATAAAAAAAATTAATTCACTGATTTATGTTTACATATAATGAGACTTACTTGCCCACTCTGCTTATGGTGACTCGTAATCCTCTCTTCCTAATGACTGGGGAGTCATAACAAGCATTAAAATTCGTTTGTTTCTAATCAATCTATTTTTTTATTATAGTAAATAGATTTCGTAAGGTTCGAGACACTTTAAACTACTCAAATTTAAGTTAGAATAAGGAAGAACAATCTATATTTAAAATTTAATCAGGTAGCTTACGACGTTTTACATAGAATATATTTTTTTTATAAAAATACAATTATAATATTGTTTTTAAATAATCATTATTAATATTGAAATAATAGTGACGATGATAATAATATTTATTAAAATACATATAAAATTATAATAATTATAACAATGATAATAATAATAATAATAATAATAATAATAATAATAATAATAATAATAATAATAATAATAATAATAATAATAATAATAATAATAATAATAATAATAATAATAATAATAATAATAATAATATTAATAATAATAATAATAATAATAATAATAATATTATTATTATTATTATTATTATTATTATTATTATTATTATTAGAAGTAGAAGTAGTAGTAGTAGTAGTAGTAGTAGTAGTAATGCATTAGTAGTAGTAGCAGAAATAATAGTAGTAATGAAGGGGAAAGAAAGAGAGAGATCGAGAGACATAAACACACACACACACACACACACACACATACGAAGAAAGGTTAAGGAAAATCGGCCTGACAACACTGGAGGACAGGTGGGTTAGGGAAGACATGATAACGACATACAAAATACTGCGTGGAATAGATAAGGTGGACAGAGACAGGATATTCCAGAGATGGGACACAGAAACAAGTGGGCACAATTGGAAGATGAAGACTCAGATGAGTCAAAGGGATGTTAGGAAGTATTTCTTCAGTCATAGAGTTGTTAGGAAGTGGAATAGTCTAATAAGTGATGTAATGAAGGCAGGAACCATACATAGCTTTAAGACGAGGTATGATAAAGCTCATGGAGTAGGGAGAGAGAGGACCTAGTAGCGATCGGTGAAGAGGGGGGTCAGGAGACAGGAAGGACTCCAGGAATTCAGAATAGGGAGGTATACCAACAAGTGCTGGATGAAATACACACAACCGAGGAGGAAGTGAAGAAGCTGCTATGTGAACTCGATATCTCAAAAGCGGTGGGACCGGACAACATTTATCCGTGGGTCCTTAGAGAGGGAGCAGAGATGTTAAGTGTGGCACTAACAAAAAAAATCAACACATCCACTGAAACTGGGCAACTACCTGAGGTGTGGAAGATGGCAAATGTAGTCCCAATTTTTAAGAAAGGAGACAGACACGAGGCTTTAAACTACAGACCTGTGTCACTGACGTGTATAGTATGTAAAGTCATGGAGAAGATCATCAGGAGGAGAGTAGTGGAGCACCTAGAATGACACAAGCTTATAAACGACAACCAGAACGGTTTCAGGGAAGGAAAATCCTGTGTCACAAACCTACTGGAGTTTTATGACAAGGTAACAGAAGTACGACACGAGAGAGAGGGGTGAATAGACTGCATTTTCTTGGACTGCAAGAAGGCGTTCGACACAGTTCCTCACAAAAGGTTAATGCAAAGCTAGAGGATCAGGCCCACGTAACAGGAAAGACACTGCAATTGACCAGAGAATATCTGACAGGGAGGCAACAACGAGTCATGGTACGTGACG
Source organism: Cherax destructor (assembly GCA_009830355.1). Classification (NCBI taxonomy): domain Eukaryota; kingdom Metazoa; phylum Arthropoda; class Malacostraca; order Decapoda; family Parastacidae; genus Cherax; species Cherax destructor. The sequence goes on from WNWK01016895.1 coordinate 22,021, forward strand.
AGGTGTCAGAATGGGCACCTGTGACGAGTGGGGTTCCACAAGGGTCAGTCCTAGGACCTGTACTGTTTTTGGTATATGTGAATGACATAACGGAAGGGATAGACTCAGAAGTGTCCCTGTTTTGCAGATGATGTGAAGTTAATGAGAAGAATTAAATCAGTCGAGGATCAGGCAGGACTACAAAGAGACCTAGACAGGCTACAAGCCTTGTCCAGTAAGTGGCTCCTTGAATTTAACCCTGCCAAATGTAAAGTCATGAAGATTGGGGAAGGGCAAAGAAGACCGCAGAGTATAATCTAGGTGGCCAAAGACTGCAAACCTCACTCAAGAAAAAAGATCTTGGGGTGAGTATAATAACGAGCACATCTCCTGAGGCACATATCAATCAGATAACTGCTGCAGCATACGGGCGGCTGGCAAACCTAAGAATAGAGTTCCAATACCTCACTAAGGAATCGTTCAAGACTATGTACACCATATACGTCAGGCCCATACTGGAGTATGCAGCACCAGTTTGGAACCCACACCTGGTCAAGCACGTCAAGAAATTACAGAAATTGCAAAGGTTTGCAACAAGACTAGTCCCAGAGCTAAGGGGATTGTCCTACGAAGAAAGGTTAAGGGAAATCGGCCTGATGACACTAGAGGACAGGAGGGTTAAGGAAAACATGAAAACGACATATAAAATACTGCGAGGAATGGATAAGGTGGACAGAGACAAGATGTTCCAGAGAGGGGACACAGAAACAAGGGGTCACAATTGGAAGTTGAAGACTCCTATGAGTCAAAGGGATGTTAGGAAGTATTTCTTCAGTCATAGAGTTGTCAGGAAGTAGAATAGCCTAGAAAATGACGTAGTGGAGGCAGGAACTATACCTAGTTTTAAGACGAGGTTTGATGAAGCTCATGGAGCAGGGAGAGAGAGGACCTAGTAACAATCAGTGAAGAGGCGGGGCCAGGAGCTATGACTCAACCCCTGCAACCACAAATAGGTGAGTACACACACACACTTCCCACTGATCCTGCCTCTCTGTGGTTCAGAGAAGCAGCTCCATATTATCATTATTTCAAAATCTCTTATTCATATCTGATTTTATTACAAATGCCGCAAGTATACTTGGATAGTGTTTCATGGGTTACGCCCCCTCGGCCCGGTCTGTAACCGAGGCTGTTACTGCTGGCCTCACGTAGACTGTCGTATGAACCACAGCCCGGCTGATCAGGTACTGACTTTAGGTGCTTGTCCAGCAGCGCCTGCTTGACGACAGCCCGGGATCTATTTTTAATCCCCCTTATGTATGCTGAGAGGCAGTTGAACAGTCTTGGGCCCCTGATATTTATTGCGTTGTTTCTTAGCGTGCTCGTGGCGCCCCTGCTTTTCAATGGAGGGAGGTTGCACCACCTGTCGAATCTTTTACTCTCGTAGAGAGTGATTTTCGTGTGCCAATTTAAGACTAATACATCTAGAATTTTCCAGGTGTACATTATCATGTATCTTTCTTGTCTGTGTTCCAGGAAGTACAAATCAAGGAACTTCAACCGTTCCCAGGAATTAAGGTGTTTAATCGTATTTATGTGGGCCGTGAAGGTTCTGTGTACATTCTCCAGGTCAGCAATTTCACTTTCCTTGGAAGGCACTGTTAGTGTACAGTGGTATTGCAGCCAAGATAGAACAAACAATCTGTAGAGAGTCATCATGGCTTTGGCGTCCCTAGTTTTGAGGGTTCTCATTATCCATCCTATCATTTCCCTAGCAGATGCGGTAGATACATTGTTGTGGTCTTTGAAAGGGAGATCCTCGGATATTATCACTCCCAGGTCCTTCACGTTAGTTTTTACCTCTATTGTGTGGTTGGAGTTTGTTTTATACTCCGATATAGTTTTAATTTTCTCAAGGTTTTCCATACCTTATTAATTAAAATTTATCTTCATTGAACTTCATATTGTTTTCTGCTGCTCCTTTAAAGATTTGGTTGATGTCCCCCTGGAGTCATGCAGTGTCTTCGATGGATGACACTGTCATGCAAATGAAGACACGGTGCTGTGGCTTACATCCCTGCCTGTGTCAGATATGAGGATGAGGAACAAGATGGGGCGAGTACTGTGCCTTATGGAACAGAGCTTTTTACAATAGCCGCCACAGATTTTACTCTGTTTACTATTACTCTTTGTGTTCTATTTGTTAGGAAGTTATAGATCCATCTACCAACTTTTCCTGTTATTCCTTTATCACGCATTTTGTGCGCTATTACGCCATGGTCACATTTGTCGAAGGGTTTCGCAAAATCTGTGTATACTACATCTGCATTTTGTTTGTCTTCTATAGAATCCAAGACCTTCTCATAGTGGTCCAGTAGTTGGGACTGGCAGGAGCGACCTGCTCTAAACCCATTGTTGCCCTGGGTTGTGTAACTGATGGGTATCTAGATGAGTGGTGATCTTGCTTCTTAAAACCCTTTCAAAGATTTTTATGAAATGGGACGTTAACGCTATCGGTCTGTACTTCTTTACTATTGCTTTAGTTCCCTGTTTGTGGAGTGAGGCTATGTCTGTTGTTTTTTGGGACAGTAGGATGACCCCTGTGTCCACAATCCCTCACCATAGAATGCTGAAGGTTTCTTGAAGTTCCTGACGAACATGGAGTTCCACGAATCTGGGCCTGGGCCCAAATTTATTGCCTTTCCAACGTCATTTGGTATTAGAATTAAATACCATTTAGGCCGTCAACTCTTTTTCTGGTTAGCGGCTCAATAAATATTGAGTCATACTGGGACTTTAATAACTCACTCATTTCCTAGCTGTCATCTTTGAAGGCTCTTTTAATTTCATTGAAGGCATTAAGTTCTTCCTGCGTGTCTTGTCTTCTGAAAGATTGTTTAAGCATAAGTTCCATATATGCTATTTCACTGACTACTGCCTCCCTTCGTATTACAGTGGCCCGTTTTAGCCACTGTGATTATTCGTCTTTGCCTGAATAGAGAGCGTCTCTCCTTATCTAATTTGCATCTTCTCTTCCTTTTCCTTAAACGAATAGGCCTTGAGTTAATTTTTTTTTAGACAAAGGTTCGAATCCATGTTGCATAGGATAACTTCTCAGTCTGTTTCATTTAGGAAGTGGTTGACTTGGTCGCACCGTATGTTTTTGTTAATGAAGTTGAATTTGGTGAAGGCACTCTCATGACTGATGACATTCTGACTCACGAAATCGTAATGACACGATTGCAAACAAACCATACCAAATGCGGGGATAGAACCCGTGATCAGAGAGTCATAAAACTCCAGACAGACGCGTTACCCACTGGGCCAGATAGCTACGATAAGATTCATCCAAATAGGTATGTTTATGTACCATAGAAAGATTAGCACAGACACCACTGTGACCACAAATGCAAGTTTTTACATAAGAACATAAGAACATAAGAAAGGAGGAACACTGCAGCAGGCCTGTTGGCCCATACTAGGCACGTCCTTCACATTCCAACCCACTAACAAAAAGCTCATCAGGGCCAGGCGATCTATTTTGTTTCAGTCGGTCTACTTCTTTCATAACCATTTCGCTAGTGACTGTGATATTACATAATTTATCTTCTTCAGGGCCAATATAAAAATTAATTACTGGGATATTATTAGTGTCTTCCTGTGTGAAAACCGAGAGAAAATAATTATTAAAAATAGAGCACATATCATTTTCCTTGTCAGTAAGATGCCCAGAGTTATTTTTAAGGGGACCTATCTTATCCCTAACTTTTGTTCTATAAACCTGGAAAAAAGTTTTAGGGTTAGTTTTTGAATCCCTAGCAACTTTAATTTCATAGTCCAGTTTAGCTTTTCTTATACCCTTTTTAACGTCCCTCTTAATGTCAGTATACTGATTTATAAGATGACCCTCACCTCTATTTATGCGCCTATAAATTCCTTTCTTCTGCCCTAAAAGATATTTGAGCCTATTATTCATCCATTTTGGGTCATTTCTACTTGATCTAGTTTCTTTATATTGGATAAATGTTCTTTGAGCAGCCTGTATAGTGTTAAGAAAGCTGTCATATTGATAGCTCTCTTCGTTAACCCAGTCCACAGTTGATAAGTGTTCTCTAAGACAATTATAATCTGCTAAGCGAAAATCTGGGACTGTTACTGAATTATCCCCACTATCATACATCCATTCAATGCTAAAGGTAATTGACTTGTGGTCGCTTGTGCCGAGTTCGTCTGTAATTTCTAAATTATTTACAAGGGATTCCTTGTTTGCCAGAACCAAGTCAAGTAGGTTATTTCCTCTTGTAGGTTCTGTCACAAACTGCTTCAAAAAACAATCCTGAACTACTTCTAAAAAGTCGTTTCATTCTAAATTACCTGTCAAGAAATTCCAATCAATCTGACTAAAGTTAAAGTCCCCTAGAATTACTACGTTATCGTGCCTTGTGGCCCTAACAATTTACTCCCAAAGTAGTTTCCCTTGTTCCCTATCTAAGTTTGGAGGACGGTATATCACGCCTAAAATCCATTTTTCACACCCCTCTGAAAATTCTATCCAAACAGACTCTGTATGTGTTATTTCAGACTTTATACCCGTTTTTATGCAACAATTTAAATGATCACGGACATAGAATGCCACCCCACCCCCCTTCCCGATACTTCTTTCTACTTGGAACAATTTAAAACCTTGAATGTGACATTCAGCCGGCATGTCCGGATTTTTCATATTAAACCACGTCTCAGTTAATGCAAAAACATCAATATTACCTGCACTTGCAACTAATCTTAATTCGTCCATCTTATTTCTCGCACTACGACTATTAGTATAAATTTTTTTCAGAAAACCTCCCTTCTCTTTACTCTTCTTGTTCATTTCTGTTTTTCCACTATACCTATTGCTGTCCTTGTCACCTAGTGCCACTGACATTCCAATATCCACCTTATTATGCCTATTACTAGTTTCCCTAAAATTCATAACATTACTACACTGGGACTTCACTGTTTTCCCCCATAACCCATACCACTAACTTTTTCTAGTTTAAAGCCCTAACAGCTCCCTCCACTGCAGTTGCCAGTGCCCCCACCCCAGACCTAGATAAGTGAACCCCATCCCTGGCATACAAGTCATTTCTGCCATAGAAGAGGTCCCAGTTGTCAATGAATGTTACTGCATTTTACTTACAGTATTTGTCCAGCCAGCAATTGACACCAATTGCCCTGCTATGCTGGCGAAAGATTCGTCTGTAAAAACTTACATTTGTGGTCACAGTGGTACCTATGCTAACCTTCCTATGGTGTATAAATATACCTAGTTGGATGAATCTTATCGTAGCCAGCTGTCCCAGCAGCTAACGCGTCGGTCTGCAGTTTTATGACTCTCTGATCGCGGGTTCTATGCCCGCCCGTGGTATGGTCTGATGACATTCTGTTGGTCAGCGGCTCTGCGCGTACATGTTGATGTTGCGAATGCGACTGAGAAGATCACCCGAGTGTTTGAGATGTGCTGAACTGATTGTGCTCAAGAGTTTAGAGAGGTATTTAGCGACAATCCCTGAGAGTTGGTGGGGAGCACTGCCTATTCCCGAGGATATGTGCCTGAATGGGATACCTGCCAAGTATCCAACATCAAGAAGCTCTCTAGCCTTGACGTAACATCCCTATTCACCAAAGTACCTACTACACAAGCCATTGATCTCTTCCGCAGGAAAATTGACGATTCATTTGACCTTGCTATTCCAGCCAGCGATTTCATCGACCTTTTTGAACTATGTGTTGGCATTACGTATTTCTCTTTTGAAAATCATCTCTTTCAGCAGACTTTTGGACTACCCATGGATTAGCCACTTAGTGCCGTCCTGGCGAACCTGTACATGGAACATCTGGAAGCCGAACGATTTTCCACTATTATTCCCTCTTCCGTCACCTGGCTCCGTTATGTTGACGACATTCTCATCATAACTCCCAGACGCTTCAACGTTCAAGCTCTCCAACACAAGCTCAACCAGGTCGAGCCATCAATCCAGTTTACACTAGAAGAAGAAGTCGACAACACTCTTCCTTTCCTTGATGTTCTTCTCTGCAAAGCTGACCATGAACTTCGTTTTAAAGTCTATCGAAAACCTACCAACCAACACGATCTTCTCCACTTCTACTCTCACCACGACACCAAAACTAAACGTGGTGTAATTATTGTTTTTTTCTTGCGTACACTCAGAATCTGCAGCAGTGAGTTCCTTGAGGAAGAATGCTCCCTTATTGAACAAGTATTTTCTAAACTTCACTATCCTCGTCACTTCATTAGAGACTGCAGACGCTGGGCATATAACATCTTTAACACAGCCAGAGAAGACACTGCCGAGAGGAGATACATAGTGCTTCTCACCAACTCCATTGCCAAACTCGTTTCCAGCATCTTTCCCAATACCTCATTTCAAGTATCTACCTCCACTTCCACCACCATCAAGGATATTACCAGTAATAAACAGGACAAGCTTCAATCCTCTTCAGGGGTATACATAATTCTTTGTAATGACTGCAGCAAATTATAAAATTGCAAAACATCCAGAAACCTCCAAACACGTATTTCAGAACATCAGTACGCAGGCATATCGGACGATTTAAGGAATGCCTGTGTTCAACACCGAAATTCAGACAACCATAACCAACTACAGAAACACAATACTTATCGCCAGAGAAGAAAACACTCAATAACGCAGAATCCTGGAATCATCACTTATCTGTATATCCAACAACTTCTACCAAAACATCCTCTTCTATAACCTAGCTGAACCCCTTGTCAAGAAACTTCATCGTTATCCCACATAAGAACATAAAAATGAACACTGCAGAAGGTCTACTCATATACTTGTCCAATCTTTGTTTAAAGGTCCTAGCCTCTATCACCCTACACGGAAGAATGTCACATGCAGGTTTAGATCCAACCTACCCAGCATTCTCCTCCTGAATCCATCCTATAAATATTCACGTACCTTTCACCCAGGTAGATCTGTTTGACATGATAAAGCCCACTGTGTAGGCGAAACATTGTCAATAAAGGATCAAATTATACTGCCTATGTGTTTATTTTTCCAAGGACGATCTTATACACTTCAATTCACACCAAGACACCCGCACTAAAAGAGGAGTCCTCATTGGCTTCTTATTGAGAGCTCTTCGCATCTCCTGCCCTTGTTTTCTTGAATAAGAATGTATTTACATAACACAAGCTTATACTCGTCTTCAGCTTTCATCTATCCTCATCCGAGATTGCAGACTCAAGGCATAAGCTATCCTCAACACACCGTCCATGGAACAGCCCTCTAAGCAGTTCATAGTGCTCCCATGTGGTGATGTTGCCACGAATACTCACCGGGCACTTGCTAAGAGTAAGATCAATATTTCCACCATAAACACATCGTCTATCAAAAACCTCACTACGAAACGCAGCCCCACACCTCTAACGTCCACTGCAGGCGTCTACACAATCCCCTGTGGATTCTGTCCCAAGAAATATGTAGGCATAACAGGCAGAGATCTTGCGGTCCGCCTGAACGAGCATCGAAGTGCCAGTAACAGAGACGATTTAAGGTACGCCTGTGTCCTCCACAGAGAGTCCACGAAGCATTTGATGAACTGGGATGCGGTACAACTTGTTCTCACCGAACCAGACCTTAGACGCCGACGATGTCGAGAAGCCTCGCTAATCGCCGTCACCTACACAATAGAACGTAACACTGGAAACCACAAAATTTCTAAAACATTATCATACGCGATACTCAAGCAGGCAAAGCATCACCTACCCAGTAACAGGAGTCACATGATCTCATCGCCTACCCGTCCTCATCCCATCATGGCATTCTTCAGGTCACTATGCGTCACTCATACCTCACTCTCCACTTATATATACTATCTTTCAAGCTCTGTATGTCAGAATTCATCAAGTTCCCAGGACCGAAACGTTTTCTAATAAATATGTCCTAGTGTTTGCTTACGTGTTTTGGAAACATTTTTGTTGCTCTTAGCAAGTACCTGACGAGTATTTGTGGCAACATCACTAGATTGGATCACTATGAACTGCTTAGAGGAGTGTTCCTGGGGGACTTGTTGAGAATAACTTGTGCCTTGAGTCTGCAATTTAGGATGAAGAAAGATGGTAGCTGAAGACCTGTAAAGGCTTGTGCTATGTCGACTCGATATTCTTCAAGGAAAGAAGGGCTGGAGATACGAAAAGCTCTCAAGAAGCCAATAATAACACTTCGTTTAGTGTGGGTGTCTCGGTGTGAATAAAGCGTATAAGATCGTCCTTGTTGGTAGGTTATCTATACACTTTGAAGAGAAGTTTATCCAGTAGGACGTCGAAGAAAAAAAGTATTGATCTGGTTAAGGAGGGCCTGGATATTGAAACGTCTCGGATACAAAACCAATATATCTTCAAGGTATCTTTATTGTAGACGTTTCGCCATCGCAGATGTCCAACAATAAAGGTATCTTAGCCAGGAAACGGTGTTAGGAATGAGGGTACTGAATTTATCGGTCTCTAGGTTCTTCATGAAGAGGTTGGTGAGCACAACACTCAGCGGGCTGCCCAATGCCATCCCAAAGCTTTGTTTGTAGCAGTTGTCCGTATCTATTACTTTGTTTGTAGCAGTTGTCGTATCTATTACCAAGGTTTATACAATTTAATGGAGTGTAATACCATACATTCTTTCTAAAGACCTGGCAATTCCAACGTGGCGATAACAGTGATATAAGACCCTCCTCCAAACAGCAGAAGACTAAGACAAGACTAAAACAACAGCAATAACAGTGATAGTATACATAATAGCGGAAGTGTTCAGAAGAGCCAATATGATCCAAGGAAAACTGTTGATCATGGGAGAACTTAACCACACGGAGGAAGACCAGAAAAAACATGGAGTCATCCTGGGGATTAGAAATGTGTGTGGTTAAGATGCTGACCGTTGTAATGAAGAATATGTAAAGTAGCATGCAAACTAGATTCCTCGAAAGCAATAAGACCAGAAAATATCTCTTCATGGCACTTACTGTAGGAGTCAGAGTGGAAGCACTGTGTGTGCCGCTTGCAATAATCTTCAATAACTCAATATACAATGAGCAACTGAAAGATGTGAGGAAACGGTAAATGTAGGCCCAATATTTATGAATAAATACTTAAAATGCATGTCTGTGCCATGCATACTAAGAAGAGTTTTAGAGGAGATTGTGAGAAGAGTTTTGACCAGGACGGCTTAAGAAATAGGAAAATCTGCCTCTGAATCCAAATGCACTTCTACAAAGCAAAAAAGAGAAGAAGGAGAGAAGAATGAGGGTGCATCATATTTTTGGATGATAAGACTTTTGATTCTGTATAGCACAAGGAACTGGCACAAAAGTGAGAGAAAGTGGGAGGAGTAACACGAAGGGCACTGCAATTGATAAAGGAATGCTTACCAAGAAGGAACAAAGAGTGATTAGGTCAGGTTTAGGTCAGGAAGAAGGAGATGGGAGGAGGAGGAAGCACAAGAGAAAGGAGCAGTCATTGAATACACAGGAAATAGAGACAGAGGAGAATTAGAGAAGATTTTAAATTTTCAATCAAACTCTCCTTCAAGTCAGACGTAGCCCGAAGCAGAAAGCACTTCTGAGGAGAACAAAATATATATCTTTGTATTCCTAGATAACAGCAGAATAGAAGTGGAGAGAAAACTGCTGAAGGAATGTGTAAAAAAGCTAGATTATTATTGAAAAGAGAAGTTAAAGAGTGAAGTGGGGGGTTGTAACTTCATTTACTGATATCATTAGGCACGTGTATGAGCATAATCCATTCCTCTTTAACAGTGCACACACCATTTCAAGACACTTCCTTTCCCCACTGAAATCTCCCAGTTTAGTTCACAAATGCTGATGGATTATCGCAAAGGAGAGACGAACTGATGAGAAATGAATAGGTGAATAGACATCATTGCTCTCACAGTGAGAGACATACCTGAAATGATGAAAGCAGAATGTCAAGTAATTAGGAAAATAATGGGAAATGGGTTGGAAAATAAACACAATACTAATCCGAAATTATTGGAGTTTTGACGAGATGAGAGGATTAATAGAAATTAGTCAATTACTATTTACTCTACATAAGTATGACTGGGGGACCCCAAGTAGAAACAATAATTTACAACAAAAAGCAAAGAGCTGAAGACGAAGTCGGGAATGCGAGTATAAAAATATATAATGTTTGACATCAAAGTGGAAACAACAAAAGATAAAAAAACGACCAAAAATAAGTAGCAAATTGTTGCCTATGTTGCTCTAACAGAAATGATGGCAAAATATACAAGAGACTTTATGTATCATAATCACTTACAGAATCCAAACTTTTTCTCAAGTTCAAGGTTAAAGTAAAAAGAAAGCAAACTTCTAGATTTTCTTCCTTGTAGAAACCCTTTACTGAAAATTAATTGATAGTACGATGCATTTGTGCAGAATCTCGTAAGGGTCGTGTTATTGTCATGACGTGTAAAAATCACTGAAAGGTACAGTGGAAACATCCACATGGAAATATTTAAGTTCTCAAATATCTCTTCAGGTTACGTCTTGTTCTTGATCAAAGAATAAATCACAACTTCTTTCCAACTAAATAAAAGCCCACATCCATCATAGTCATATTGATCAACATTTGCTACACAAATGGCAGGGTCTCAGTCTCCACCTGTCGACAAATACTTATGTCTATAGTGAGGTTATTGCTTCTGGTAAGAGACTCTCGTAAATCCCAATGCACAACAGGAACACTCAAGGCTGGCTGACTCATTTGAAATATTGACAGAGTCTACACAAAAGCAGGTAACTGATATAATGAATAAGTTATCACCACAACATCTGCAAAATGCATTAACACATACTATCTTATAAGGGACGCAGGAGTTAATTCAAGAAATGACTGAGAATGAGTCTCATAGACAAGTGAAGCAATCTTCACTATCGTCGAACTAATGACAATATCTACACAATACTGTGACTTTGTCCATATAACGGTACTATATAAAGCTTGCTTAGGTCCTAACATGTTCACGAGCTGAGCTGGTGACTGTCCATACGCAGTGACGGAGACTATGACCAAACTAATCCAAAAACATGACAACCTCACTAAGCTGACACTGTTCACGATATGTATGTAAACCCTGTCCATGCAGCCTGCGATAAGCATGGGGAAGGTGCGCCATTCTTGCCGAAGCTGTAGGGATTATTCCTTGCTCATGAGCTGTGTTTCCTTCTGGCGCTCTTACCTAGCAAAGATCTGTTCACCCAGTTTGGGTCCGCCAACCTCAACCTGGGTCAACCTCATTTACTGATCAGCTGCCCAACACTCAGCAGCCTCATATACACGTTCCCTATCAAGGTATCATCTGGTTTGGCGATTTCCTTCCTGAAGAGCAAGGTATTCAACTCTTTTGTTTCTCTTAACGTCGTTATGCTTGCACTAAAGTACACTACCATGCTGGAGTCCCTGTCTCCTGGAAGTCACATTCTCTCAAACACATCCATGAAAATTGCAGCTGATAAAGGTCTTTCGTCGGCACCTCCCAACATCTCCAGCTGCATTTTGAGTCGTCCAGGTGTGAAGACTCAAAATGGAGTTTTTCTGTAAGTGCAGTGTTGCTTTGTAGCCGTTTCGTGTCTTATCTATCTTTATTTGTCTGGTTCTAATTCACCTTTTTGTTCTTGTTTATTATTATTTCCCTCTTATTTTATTCCTAGTATTTATTTAATTTATTAAAAAAAAAAAGAACACTGTTTACACGACCCAAAAAGTGGTATTATATAAGAGGCTGATCATAATTATTTTTTAAATAAGTCACAAAATTACTTTGAACTACAAACTACACATGTGGTATGCTTCAGTTTCATCTTTATTTTATTCATATATATGAAAACGTTTATCTATACAAAAACCACCAAACAAGGTATCATGCAACTGTTTAAAACAAGGTATCATGCAACTGTTTAAAACAAGGTATCATGCAACTGTTTAAAACAAGGTATCATGCAACTGTTTAAAACAAGGTATCATGCAGTTGTTTAAAACAAGGTATCATGCAACTGTTTAAAACAAGGTATCATGCAGCTGTTTAAAACAAGGTATCATGCAGCTGTTTAAAACAAGGTATCATGCAACTGTTTAAAACAAGGTATCATGCAGCTGTTTAAAGGATGACATTCTTGTTATGAAAGAAAAGAATTTAATTATAACGAGTTAATTCTGGCTATGAAAATCTCACACTGATAATATTTTTTATTCACCTCGTGAAATATATAGGCTGGTCACATGACAGGCATGATAGGCTGGTCACATGACAGGCATGATAGGCTGGTCACATGACAGGCATGATAGGCTGGTCACATGACAGGCATGATAGGCTGGTCACATGACAAGCATGATAGGCTGGTCACATGACAGGCATGATAGGCTAGTCACATGACAGGCATGATAGGCTGGTCACATGACAGGCATGATAGGCTGGTCACATGACAGGCATGATAGGCTGGTCACATGACAGGCATGATTGGCTGGTCACATGACAGGCATGATAGGCTGGTCACATGACAGGCATGATAGGCTGGTCACATGACAGGCATGATAGGCTGGTCACATGACAGGCATGATAGGCTGGTCACATGACAGGCATGATAGGCTGGTCACATGACAAGCATGATAGGCTGGTCACATGACAGGCATGATAGGCTGGTCACATGACAAGCATGATAGGCTGGTCACATGACAGGCATGATAGGCTGGTCACATGACAAGCATGATAGGCTGGTCACATGGCAGGCATGATAGGCTGGTCACATGACAAGCATGATAGGCTGGTCACATGACAGGCATGATAGGCTGGTCACATGACAGGCATGATAGGCTGGTCACATGACAAGCATGATAGGCTGGTCACATGACAGGCATGATAGGCTGGTCACATGACAAGCATGATAGGCTGGTCACATGACATGCATGATAGGCTGGTCACATGACAGGCATGATAGGCTGGTCACATGACAGGCATGATAGGCTGGTCACATGACAGCCATGATAGGCTGGTCACATGACAGGCATGATAGGCTGGTCACATGACAGCCATGATAGGCTGGTCACATGACAGGCTTGATAGGCTGGTGAACAAATGTCTCCACTATCATCAAAATTTTTTATTACTATCTCTCCTTATTATTTCTTATTTCATCTAAATAGAAATAAGTCTCAGTGTTTCATTTTCTTCGGTTATCCTAATTTAAATCTACTTAATTAAATTTTATGTTATTATTTTCTGAGTTTATAAGAAGTTTACTTAATGACTTACATTTTTTATTTTATTAACACATCGGCCGTTTCCCACCAAGGCAGGGTGGCCCGAAAAAGAAAAACTTTCATCATCATTCACTCCATCAGTCTTGCCAGAGGCAAAATTTAACATCACTCCTTCAGAGTGCAGACACTGTACTTCCCATCTTCATGACTCAAGTCCGGCCTGCCAGTTTCCCTGAATCCCTTCATAAATGTTACTTTGCTTCCACTCCAACAGCACGGCAAGTATTAAAAACCATTTGTCTCCATTCACTCATATCAAATACGCTCATGCATGCTTGCTGGAAATCCAAGCCCCTCGGACACAAAACCTCCTTTACCCGCTCCCTCCAACCTTCCCTAGGCCGACCTCTACCCCGCCTACCCTCCACAACAGATTTATACACTCTCGAAGTCATTTTACTTTGTTCCATCCCCTCTATATGTCCAAACCACCTCAACAACCCCCCTTCAGCCCTCTGGATAATAGTCTTGGAAATCCCTCACCTCCTTCTAATTTTCACACTACGAATTCGCTGCATTATATTCACACCTTACATTGATCTCAGACATGACATCTCCATTGCCTCCAGCCTTCTCCTTGTTGCAACGTTCACCCCCCATGCTTCACACCCATATAAGAGTGTTGGTATAACTATAATCTCATACATTCCTCTCTTTGCTTCCACGGACAAAGTTCTTTGTCTCCACAGACTCCTAAGTGCACCACTTACTTTTTTACCCTCATCAATTCTATGATTCACCTCATCCTTCATAGACCCATCTGCTGACATGTCCACTTCTAAAATATCGGCATACAGTTCACATCCCCCATACTCGCTCCCTACAATTTGATATCCAATCTTTCATCACCTAATATTTTTGTTATCCTCATCACCTTACTCTTTCCTATATTACCTTTCAATTTCCTTCTTTTACAATCCCTACCAAAGTCATCCACCAATCTCTGCAACTTCTCTTCAGAATCTCCCAAAAGCACAGTGTCATCTGCAAAAAGCAGCTGTGATAACTCCCACTTTGTGTTAAATTCTTTATCTTTTAACCCCACACCTCTTGTCAACACCCGCGCATTCACTTCTCTTACAACCCCATCTATAAATATATTGAACAACCACGGTGACATCACACATCCTTGTCTAAGGCCTACTTTTACTGGGAAATAATCTCCCTCTCTCCTACATACTCTAACATGAGCCTCACTATCCTCGTATAAACTCTTCACTGCTTTCAGTAACTAACCTCCTATTCCATACACCTGCAACATCTACCACATTGCCCCCATATGATATATAAATTCATACTTATGTTCACTTATTGTCTTACTTAAACCTTATACACTTGTCAGCATTACTTAGAGAAAAGTATTGGTACAAATTTTCACTTTTTTTAAGAAATTGGAAAAAATTAAATACAGTTTTTCATGCAATATTTTTGAATGACGTTCCTCACTCGTTTGGCTTCAACATTTCAGCCCTGGTAATTAAATAATGTATATTCTGAGCGACTGCAAACCTCTGATTGTATTGTAGGCCATTGGTTTTCCTGAGAGAAAAAAATAAATGCCTCCTCGGTTTGGCTTCATTCATGTTATTTTTTTTTTCAGAGTGAATACTTTTAATTAGGTTTGCGCTGTGAAGGTCCTAATAGCCCATTATTTTTTATTAAATGGGATATTGGATTCCATGTTATATAATATTGGTGAGTCACCTGATTCGCTTCAAATCTTGAATGCCATTGTTTAATTACATTTCAAACATATACAACACTTCACTATTCTTACTATATGAATTGTGGTACATGTTACTTGGGATGGGCAATACGGGAAAGCCTTTCTCAGATTGCACACCTCTCAAAGTACATCAACTTTAAATTTTTCATTTCAGTGTAATTGTATTATTTCATTCTTACTGTTCACTACTATATTCATCTGTTGTTTCTCCACCTTGTCATTATTTTTTGTTATTTGAATTACTGACTATACTTCTCATTCATTGATGCTCTCTACTCAGCCTAGCCGTTTACTCTATTTTCTTACATCTTCATTCTTCCGTTATTTCTGTATATACGTGTGAGTGTTTTTTTTACGAACTTTGTGAGAGATAAAAACACGAATTTATGAGAGGCCAATGAGCATTAAGAATTAATGAGTTTCTAAGTTCTATAAGTAAGAGAGTGATCCCCTTACCTGAGAGTGACCACCCCATGATACTCGCCTATCTTGTTCATGACGTCAGAAGATTAGAAATTAGTAAATACAATACTTCCATAAAGGTGCTTTTGGAGGTGAAATTTTACCTGAATTTGACTGAAGGACCAATTATAATATTATATAAAGATATCTTTAATAGTGAAGTAACATCACTCATCGAACCCATGGCAGGCAATTCCTAAAACTCGCAGGCAATCGTACTAAACACTGGCCTTCTCTTTCCTATTGGTATTTGCCTTATTTATTACATTTTTCGACTTCTGAATATATCAATTTGCAGTTTCATCGTTATTTTGGGGCGTAGTTTCTTTGTTTTCTCTATATATCAGCTTACTGGGCACGTTTTCTACCATGATTGTCTTCTTCTAATAGTAAACGTTTTTCATTCTTCTTGTGTAATTTAGCGACGGGATGTTTCACTCCTCTTTGGGACATATTCCATTATCTTGTGTCTGTGGACTTTCTTCCCTGATTATACATTAATTATTTTTGTTTATAAATTAATTATTATTAAATTATTGACGTTAGGTTATCCTAGACATATACTTCAACAACAGTGATAACGAAATCAGGGTAGAGCTAAATGAAGAACAATTGTTAACTTCTCAGAAATATTTCTATAAATCATGATAAAACGCCAGGTACAGTTCTTCATTTATACACCTCAATCATATCCCCCCTAATTATACGCCTTTCTAGAGCGTGCAGATTCAGGGCGCTCAGTCTATCCTCATAGGAAAGATTTCTGATACATGGGATCAACAAAAATGGTAAATACTCAGAAGATTTAAACAATTAAAATATGCTGGGTATTTATCAGGCTGATTTACAGTACATTACAGTATTTTTTCCCTATTTCTGTGGTTAATTTCAAGGTCTTCTTTTAACTTTGTTGATAATTTCATTACGTGATAATGGGAAAATATGTGGTTTCGAGTCGTCAGACCACAGCACCACTTCTCTACCAGATCTAATGCTTATATGATCAGGTAGAAGATAAATGTTTACCAAATATTATAAATAACTTGATGTATTGCAGTTGCTGTGCGTTCACCTTTTCCCAGAATTCCATAACCCCAGTTCCCTGTGTCTACAAGCAGGCGATTGAAATAGTGCAGAGTACTATATAAGATGATGATGCAGTTTAATATTTGGGTTGAAGTTTTGAAGGGAATCGGAGAGGCATTCACAAGTGATTATATAGAAACAAATATCCATTTTTTTTAATACGTATTATAAATTAGGATATAAAGAGCGCAATTCGAATTCAAATCTTTCGAGGAGACCAAGGAGACTAATATCATAAATTTTCGCAGTAAGAAAGTAGCAATGAAAAGAAACTATATTTTTTGTTTTCATATGGAATACCCTTCAGCATCGACAAATGTTCATTACTCTTTTATCATCGGGTAAGTTTTTATGTTATTTTAGTAAATATATAATATTTTTCTTTTTTACCAATCGTCCTGAGGGCACAGAAATGTTTTACACACAAAAAGTTTATTTGTCATTGGTAAACCCAGTAAAGCCAAACACTGCGACTTATTTTTTAATTATAAGAGACATTTTCCAATTATTTCACAAAAAGCTATTTCATTATTGAAATTGACACGTTAAAAATAACACAACATCAAAAGTCTGCTTCCCTTGCTGAAAAAAAATCAGCACAGAACGCTGGAGGGGATCAGAGCCTGATCAACCAGGCTGTTATTGCTGGCCGCACGTAGTCTAACGTACGAACCACAGCCCGGCTGATCCGGCACCCGAAGATTCATTTTCCAGTTATTTTTCAAAGACCAAGAAAAAACTATACCTTCACAGCCTAAGCCCATTAATTGTTTTATTCTCTTCACACGGTACATGAGCCATTGAAGACTGACGTCGTTCACCATTGGGATATTGTTATATTTAACCCGTGTCGGCCATAAAGTGAATGTGCATTGGGAGACGAAATGATGTAAAAAATGAAGAAAAATGCAAAACCATTTCGAAATTAAAATAGGTAAAATTGACAAATGTTTCAAGAAAAATATATTGGATTATGACTTATATATAATATAATTTCATAAAATTGGCAAAAACAATTGGCAAATTGACAATCAAACAGCTCCAAATATTTACAAAATTACTTCCAATTACAATACACCAGCATTTTCGGATTGAAAACTGTGATTGTTTGGACCCACAACAATTCATTAAAGTAAATATAAATGTCTATATTCATTAAAGTACATATAAATGCCTATATTCATTAAAGTACATATAAATGCCTATATTCATTAGAGTACATATAAATGTCTATATTCATTAAAGTACATCTAAATGCCGGTATTCATTAAAGTACTTCTAAATGCCTGTAATCATTAAAGTACATCTAAATGCCTATAATATTGTTATGCTTGAAGTCATTTATAATTTTATGTTATTAAAAGCATCAATACATAGTTAAAGCATAACGTATTATGTTATTATTGATTTTTTTTGTGAATAATTTTACACGTTTTTGTCATTAGTGTTGAACATGTAAACTTATTCATAATAAAAATCAATAATTACATAATACGTTATGCTTTAACTATGTACTGATACTTTTTAATAACATAAAATTATAAATGACTTCAGAACAAGAAGATCCTTTATAGGTCAAGCATAAAAGAATATTATAGGTATTTAGATGTACATTAATGAATATAGGCATTTAGATGTATTTTAATTAATTGTTTTGAGTCCAAACAATCACTATTTCAACTTAGAAGAAATTGGAAACCTCCCACTCCCACATATGAAAATACAGTTTCACAAATCAAGACCTCACTCTCCATGGCAAGGACATGGGGCTATCTGTTTGGTTACTTGATCATGAAAATGAGTTCCCGAATTGATTAGAGGCAATTTCATCTATTGCATGTGCTCGTCTGGGGCTGGGGAACCCTTCCAGATAGGTGCCTCTAAACGATCTAATGCCCGATAAAGTGTATAGATTTTATGACACTGCAAGAAAAAAATATTCACAGGAATTACAACACACTTTAATCATTTATCATAAAAGACAATTTATATATATATATATATATATATATATATATATATATATATATATATATATATATATATATATATATATATATATTTATATAGGGAGGTACCACCTCTGGAACTGTCCAGGGGACCCTCATCCTCAGAGAAAAGAATAAACTTGTTTCAGGGAAAACTCAAAGTTCTCCCTGAAGCTGTTTGAAAATTTGCTCCTACCACCCCCTATATTTTATATATACTTTATTTAAAGACAAAATACAAAAATACATTGACAAAATACATTGACAAGAATACAATAGGGAGTAAAACAACATAAATAACAACTTAGAGCTACATCACAGATACTTCGTCCAGCTCCCCGGCAGTGGGCCGTGTGCCCAGAATGCTGCAGGCATTTTCCCTCTGGATCGCAACACTGAGTCTCTGAAAGAGGAAGCTGGCTACCCTGTGGTCCTTGGTTTCTATGAGGAATTTTTCACCCAGCTCTTTGATAAACTTTAGAGCACACTTGCCCCATGCTCCAAGGGTCTCCGAGCCTATTGGGATGAAGTTATAGCAAAGGGGAAGGCCTTCATATTTGCGAGTCTTCTGGGTCTCACTGTGGCTGGCAGCTACAACCCCTTCAGCTACGGTGTATGGCAAGTAGGTGTCTGCCATTGGGACTACCCAAGCAATCTGCTTACCATTCTTCCAGGGTAGTATAGTGGCTCCATCAGGACGCTTTTGACTTCCATCAGACCTCTGCACTTGGGGTTCCCGTTGGGCTGGGCAACGGGCTGTGACGAGGCTTCTCTTTATGATGTTATTGACCTCCTCATGTCTAGCATACTTCCCTTCTTATGCGTAACACACGAGACCATGAAGTCCGAATTGATCAGCCGTCGCCCTGCCGCAAATACACCTATGTTCAGTGAGTATGGGAGCGGCTACGCGAAGAGCAACACCAATCTGAATGGCCTGTGGATGGAATCGAGTGCCCAGGGAGGAATTGGGAACGGCTAGAAGGAAATCTCCTGAGTGTGGTGCCTTCACTGCTAGGAGACGAGCTTTGTTCTTTCCTGAAGCGTTGGTGAGCATTGTGTATGATTTTTCCATATATATATATATATATATATATATATATATATATATATATATATATATATATATATATATATATATATATATATTATATTGTCTATAGAATTCATACAAGAGCAGGCGAAATATTCACACTGATCTCTGGCCCAAGGAGACTAGTTCTAGGAACCTTGGAACAAGGTACTCAGTGCTTTCAGTAAGCACAGCGTCCTTGTTCCAGTTCGTGGGTCGAGTCTCCTTTGCCAGAAATCATTGTTATATATATATATATATATATATATATTTTATATATATATATATATCATATATATATATATATATATATATATATATATATATATATCTCAGTAACAACACTGCACTTGCCAAGGACTCGAACCCTTCTTGTACTGGTCCGCCTATGGTGAGCGAGAACCACATGGTGCTTTAACATAAAGACACATGCACATATGCCTATTTATTAATATACCTAATAAAAACACCTAGCTCCCAAACATTTGTACACATAGACAACAACACTACACATTCACTAGCCAAAAGACACACAGGTACACATGTGCACATGCAAATACCTACATGTTCATAATCGTATACTGAACATGTGATCTTACCACATGTACTCATGAATATGTGCATATGTACTCATCCTTCGTTAAAAATATATTTTTGTGTTGGTATGGAAGGTCCTCTCTTCGAAAGTGTTATACATACAAGATACGTTGTTCGTTGAATATTTATATATCCTAAAATTCTCAAAAAAATTCAAAAAATATTTTTAATGACAAGGCTCTCTCTCTTTCTCTGTCTTACACTATCTCTGTTTTTTTTTTTTTCACAAGGTTTTTAGAGAGTTAGGTTAAGAGTTCGTAAAATTATTTACAAGCTAAAAGCTATGACCAACCTCAGCTTATTTGAAAACCTCTTCATTGTTGTGAGACATTTAAACAGGGAACAGGATGAAGTTATAGCCATCTGTTAACCACCCATTTTAATTGGTTAACTGAGTTCATTTCATCAATGTCGCTTTGCTGAATAAGCATGTCTCAGACTCGAATCATTCTAGAAACAAATCATCTCCGATTAAATGTTCTTGAAAATGGTACAGAATATAGTTGTTGTTTGCTGTCCGTCTTATTGTGAAGAAGCTCACTCATCGGTGTCCGCAAAGTCGAGCCAAGTGAGGTACCTCATAAACATTAGCATTGTATACCCTTATATTTACATCTTTGAGTTACGCTCCAACACCCCTACGATTCATACCTCCTGAACGCACTCACTCGTCACTCCAGACAATTAATACCGCTGCAACTTTACATTTCCCTAGCCGCTTCCTAGTAATTTTATACCTTCTCACTCACATTGAGCTTCCATTCATCTCCAGTACCAGAAATCATTCTTAACTAATCCATTTCGCCTCTTCCTGAAATCCTAACAACTCATTATCACTCCTGCTTACACACTTTTCAAATTACACGTTAATGTTTCTTTCCTTATATCGGCCTCCAGAATCATTATTAAGAAGTATACAGCACATTCTTACATTCCAGTCATTAAATGTTTTAATCATTCTTCCAGTTTCTCTTTAATTCCTATTACGCCACTGCAACTCACTCTCAGATCTTTCCTACACCCATCACGCCCCAACCCAACACCCATCACGCCCTAAAACAACTCGAAGGTCGCCTCTAGAACATTACCACTAATTTCTACAAATTTCTTTTTCCTAATTACTAATTCATACATTCTCCTACAATTATTATTCCACTATCAAATATTACTCCCATACTGTTTCATCAGGAATAAAATATCCAAATTCTATTCAGCACTGCTTTAACTCTCTTTCACGTTCCTCAGTAGCTAATATCTATACTCTTATATGCAATTCTTATACACAACTCACACGTTACCTTCCAGGTCACTCCCATACCATTCCAACTTTCTTCCACACTGCCAAGCAGTCCTCACACCCCACCTCCATCTCATATTTTTCTCTCGCATACCTACAACTCACACACAACTCACTGCCACTTTCTCGTAATGTATTCCCACACATTCCACTCAC
>WNWK01016896.1:0-10000 GCA_009830355.1 Cherax destructor
ATCACATCGGAAGAGGACCAAGCAGGACTTCAAACAGACCTGGACAAGCTTGACATCTGGTCTAGCAACTGGCTTCTCGAATTCAATCCCACCAAATGCAAAGTCATGAAGATCGGAGAAGGACAAAGAAGACCGCTGACAGAGTACAGACTAGGTGGACAAGGGCTACAAACCTCGGCAAAGGAGAAAGACCTTGGGGTGAGTATAACGCCAAGTACGTCTCCGGAGGCACACATCAACCAGATAACTGCGGCAGCATATGGGCGACTGGCAAACCTAAGATTAGCGCTCCGTTACCTAAACAAGGAATCGTTCAAGACACTGTACACCGTGTACGTCAGGCCCATACTAGAATATGCAGCACCAGTCTGGAACCCACACCTGGTCAAGCACGTAAAGAAACTAGAGAAAGTGCAAAGGTTTGCGACAAGGCTAGTTCCACAACTCAGGGGTCTGTCCTATGAAGAAAGGTTGAGGGAAATAGGACTAACAACACTGGAGGAAAGAAGGGTCAGAGGAGACATGATAACGACATACAAAATACTGCGGGGAATCGACAAGGTAGACAGGGACAGGATGTTCCAGAGAGGGAACACAGAAACAAGGGACACAACTGGAAGCTGTAGACTCAGATGAGTCAAAGGGATGTTAGGAAGCATTTCTTCAGCCACAGAGTAGTCAGGAAGTGGAATAGTCTAGAGAAAGATATAGTGGAGGCAGGAACCATACATAGTTTTAAGACGAGGTATGATAAAGCTCATGGAGCAGGAGAGCAGAGACCCAGTAGCGGACAGCGAAGAGGCGGGGCCAGGAGCTGAGTCTCGACCCCTGCAACCACAATTAGGTGAGTACACACACACACACACACACACACACAAACACACACACACACACACACACACACACACACACACAACACACACACACACACACACACACACACACACACACACACACACACACACACATACATACACACACACACACACACACACACACACACACACACAATCACACACACACACACACACACAAAACACACACACACACACACACACACACACACACACACACAGCCCGGGCTAGGGTAAAGCTCGCTACACGGAGGCCCGGTTCTATTCCGGCGGAAACATTCGAAGTTTCCACACACACACATACATACAACAGGCCTAGTGTCAACGACATGTCTAGGACAAATGGTAACACACACACACACACACATCACACACACACATCACACACACACACACACACACACACACACACACAATACATCACACACACACACACACACACATACACACACACACACACACACATACACACACACACACACACACACACACACATACACACACACACACACACACAGAGCAGAGACCCAGTAGCAGACGGCGAAGAGGCGGGGCCAGGAGCTGAGACTCGACCCCTGCAACCACAATTAGGTGAGTACAATTAGGTGAGTACACATACACGCTCATGGAGCAGGGAGAGCAGAGACCCAGTAGCGGACAGCGAAAAGGCGGCGCCAGGAGCTGAGTCTCGACCCCTGCAACCACAACTAGGTGAGTAAATGACTCGAACTCTGCAACCACAATTAGGTGAGTACACAAACACGTCTGACAAACCTAAGAATAGCGTTTCTGTACCTTAGTAAGGACTCTGTACACCGTGTACGTCAGGCCCATATTGGAGTATGCAGCACCAGTTTGGAACCCACACCTGGTCAAGCACGTCAAGAAAGTAGACAAAATGCAAAGGTTTGCAACAAGACTAGTCCCAGAGCTAAGGGGAATGTCCTGTGAGGAGAGGTTAAAGGAAATCGACCTGACAACACTGGAGGACAGGAGGGTTAGGGGGACATGATAACGACATATAAAATACTGAGAGGAATTGACAAGGTGGATAGGGACAGGATGTTCCAGAGATGGGACACAGCAACAAGGGGTCACAACTGGAAGCTGAAGACTCAGATGAATCACAGGGATGTTAGGAAGTATTTTTTCAGTCATAGAATTGTCAGTAAGTGGAACAATCTATCAAGGATTTAAGTAAGGTATATCCTGCCTCACTAACCTGCTAGAAATCTATGCCACAATAATGAACATCCAGCAATAAACACAAGGATGGGTCGACTGCATGTTTTTGGACTGTAGAAAAGCATTTAACACTGTATCACACCAGAAACTAATTCACAAATTAGAGAAGCAAGCATTGATACCAGGTGAAGGAGCAGAGTACATCAAGGTATACCACTTCCAAGACACATCTAATAGAAGACAGAGGGTGATGGTAAAGGCAAACCTTTGAGGATGGGCAAGAGTACGAGTGGGGTCCATCAAGGATCAGTACTTTGTATTTTCAATAAGAATGATAAATAACGTGTCAGAAGGAAGTGAATCCTGCTATCAGTGTTTGCCAATAACAAAAAGCTAATAAGAAGAATGAAAACACATGATATAGACACACTACAAAGGACCAAAGTGGAAATAAGTCACTTTGACTATTTTGGTTTATCCTAGATAATCTACACATATGTTGCTATGTATGATAATGTATGTAATTGTATTTATGTATACCTGTATGTATAGGTGTTACTGACAAACAGGTGTTACTGACACACAGGTGTTACTAACACACAGGTGTTACTAACACACAGGTGTTATCGACACATCAACATACAGAAACATTAAACCAATAAAACTCATTGTTTTCTTTTAATGTTTATTTTGAGAATAAAGAATAAATAAACCCGTCAAGAAAGAAAAAGGTTTATTCATCAACATCTTATATACACCACTTAAGTGAAGGAGGCAACTTTAATACGTGATTCACTTAAGTATAAGTGATGGTAAGTAAGATAAACATCAAGTCCCTTTATTACGAAACATTCCACTTAGACAGCAGGTTTCTTCAGTGTTTGTAGAGGCAGGAGTGAAGACGTCATCAGTCCATCACCCTTAAACACGTAGTTGTCAGGGGGTCAGTCCCTCAGCCTGGAGAAGAGTTTTGTTCCACAGTCTGGAACATTGTTCCACAGTCTGGAACATTGTTCCACAGTCTGGAACATTGTTCCACAGTCTGGAACATTGTTCCACAGTCTGGAACATTATTCCACAGTCTGGAAAATTATTCCACAGTCTGGAACATTGTTCCACAGTCTGGAACATTGTTCCACAGTCTGGAACATTGTTCCACAGTCTGGAACATTGTTTCATAGTCTGGAACATTATTCCACAGTCTGGAACATTGTTCCACAGTCTGGAACATTGTTCCACAGTCTGGAACATTGTTCCACAGTCTGGAACATTGTTCCAGACAATGTTCTCCAGATGTTATTGTTATCACTGAACATTTATCTAGTGTTCTCCAGGTTGAGGGACTGACCCCTTCAAAACTACATCTTACATCACTAGTGCTTCTATAAACTGCTCTGTACTGGACTGAAGAAGCCAGGACATATGTTTGGCAATAAAAACACCTGACTGTTGAACATGTGGCTTACCAATACTGTCTTCATTCCTTATATTAGAATGATCAACAATGTTCAATGAATGATAATAATAATAATACCAGTGGGTCACTGTCTATCGTGATAATAATAATACCAGTGGGTCACTGTCTATCGTGATAATAATAATAGCAGTGGGTCACTGTCTATCGTGATAATAATAATACCAGTGGGTCACTGTCTATCGTGATAATAATAATACCAGTGGGTCACTGTCTATCGTAATAGACTGGTGCTAATAGCACTTTTTCTCTTATTTTTTTTTTAATATTTGGGGTATTTTTAAAAAAAGTCGTATGAAGAGTACAATAAAATCTAAGAGGTTTGGTCTTCTGAGTGTAAAATAATGGATTTTTTAGACCCAGTCATTCTATGGGATAGAAATTGAGACACAATGAGGGAAGGATTGATAGATAGATAACAACATTAATAGACAGAGTGACAGTCTGCCACAATTGGCAGAAATGAGAGAGAGAGAGAGAGAGAGAAGAGAGAGAGAGAAGAGAGAGAGAGAGAAAGAGTAGTAGTATGAGAGATATAAATATAAATATATAAAATAGAAAGAATTATATAGAATATTGAAATAGATAATATTAGATATGAGTAGAAGATGATATATAATGATAGATGAAGTAGAGAATGTAGTAGTGTATAGAGAGATGGGGGTTGTGGTGATGAACTGCTGTCGTACTCGAGGAGTGAGATTGGAGATGATTAACTGTGACTGAGGAATAGTGCGTTCCACCTAGCCACATCACTCTGCAACACTGTCAACACTCAGTGTGTGCATGAGTGGGGTGTTGTTGTGGGTGAGTGGGTGTAGCTGTGGGAGTGGGGTGTTGTGGGTGTGAATGAGTGGGTGTAGCTGTGGGAGTGGGGTGTGGATGAGTGGGTGTAACTGTGGGAGTGGGGTGTGAATGAGTGGGTGTAACTGTGGGAGTGGGGTGTTGTTGTGGGTGAGTGGGTGTAGCTGTGGGAGTGGGGTGTTGTGGGTGTGGATGAGTGGGTGTAACTGTGGGAATGGGGTGTTGTGGGTGTGGATGAGTGGGTGTAGCTGTGGAAGTGGGGTGTTGTGGGTGTGGATGAGTGGGTTAGCTGTGGATGGGTGTGGGGTGTGGATGAGTGGGTGTAACTGTGGGAATGGGGTGTTGTGGGTGTGGATGAGTGGGTGTAACTGTGGGAGTGGGGTGTTGTGGGTGTGGATGAGTGGGTGTAACTGTGGGAGGGTGTTGTGGGTGGATGAGTGGGTGTAACTGTGGGAATGGGGTGTTGTGGGTGTGGATGAGTGGGATAACTGTGGAATGGGGTGTTGTGGGTGTGGATGAGTGGGTGTAACTGTGGGAATGGGGTGTTGTGGGTGTGGATGATGTGGGTGGGGTAGTGTGGGAGTGGGGTGTTGTGGGTGTGGATGAGTGGGTGTTGCTGTGGGTGTGGGGTGTGGATGAGTGGGTGTAGCTGTGGGAGTGGGGTGTGGATGAGTGGTGTAGCTGTGGGAGTGGGGTGTGGATGAGTGGGTGTAGCTGTGGGAGTGGTGTGTGGGTGTGGATGAGTGGGTGTAGCTGTGGGAGTGGGTGGGGTGTGGATGAGTGGTGACTGTGGGTGGGGGTTGTGGGTGGATGAGTGGGTGTAGCTGTGGGAGTGGGGTGTTGTGGGTGTGGATGAGTGGGTGTACTGTGGAGTGGGGTGTTGTGGGTGTGGATGAGTGGGTGTAGCTGTGGGAGTGGGGTGTTGTGGGTGTGGATGAGTGGGTGTAGCTGTGGGAGTGGGGTGTGGATGAGTGGGTGTAGCTGTGGGAGTGGGGTGTTGTGGGTGTGGATGAGTGGGTGTAGCTGTGGGAGTGGGGTGTTGTGGGTGTGGATGAGTGGGTGTAGCTGTGGGAGTGGGGTGTTGTGGGTGTGGATGAGTGGGTGTAGCTGTGGGAGTGGGGTGTGTGGTGTGGATGAGTGGTGTAGCTGTGGAGTGGGGTGTTGTGGGTGTGGATGAGTGGGTGTAGCTGTGGGAGTGGGGTGTTGTGGGTGTGGATGAGTGGTGTACTGTGGGAGTGGGGTGTTGTGGGTGTGGATGAGTGGGTGTAGCTGTGGGAGTGGGGTGTTGTGGTGGATGAGTGGTGTAGCTGTGGAGGGGGTGGTGTGGATGATGGTGTAGCTGTGGGGTGGGGTGTTGTGGGTGTGATGAGTGGGTGTAGCTGTGGAGTGGGGTGTTGTGGTGTGGATGAGTGGGTGTAGCTGTGGGAGTGGGGTGTTGTGGGTGTGGATGAGTGGGTGTTTTAAATATTATATCAACTGACCATCTTCTCCTTAGGTTTTAATATTGAAAATAGGCAATATTTCTATTCAATATATCATAACCTTGCAAGATATCATAATATTGCAAGATATCATAACATTGCAAGATATCATAACATTGCAAGATATCATAACTTTGCAAGATATCATAACATTGCAAGATATCATACCATTGCAAGATATCATAACATCGCAAGATATCATTACATTGCAAGGTATCATAACCTTGCAAGATTTCATAACATTGCAAGTTATTATAACATTGCAAAATATCATAACATTGCAAGATATCATAACATTGCAAGGTATCATAACATTGCAAGGTATCATAACATTGCAAGGTATCATAACATTGCAAGGTATCATAACATTGCAAGGTATCATAACATTGCAAGATATCATAACATTGCAAGATATCATAACATCGCAAGATATCATTACATTGCAAGGTATCATAACCTTGCAAGATATCATAACATTGCAAGGTATTATAACATTGCAAAATATCATAACATTGCAAGATATCATAACATTGCAAGGTATCATAACATTGCAAGGTATCATAACATTGCAAGGTACCATAACATTGCAAGGTATCATAACCTTGCAAGATATCATAACATTGCAAGATATCATAACATTGCAAGATATAGTAATTATAAAAGATGAAATATGTCAATTTACTCTTAAATCCATTTGTCATTTAATAAACAAGATATTATGTTTTAAATATATATTAGAGTCTTGAACCAAGTTAGTCATTTAATGGCCAACTTAGATATATATATATATACACACGCACACATCTTAAATATAGATATATACATACACATCTATAAAAATACATAAAATTATCATAATTAACAAGGGTACAGAGTTATGGTGAGGTATTTCAATATACTTTAGAGTGAGTGGCTGCCTTTGTGTGGCGTTCGTCAGCCCAAGACGGATCCCAAGTCACCACTTGTGTTTACGTTCGTGTGTTGCATCCGTCTTGATCCGTCTATGTGAACGCTATAAACTAACTTATCCTGGCGTTATATGCCACTTTTGAACCTCAGATGTGTTGCTTATGCTCAAATGATTCTTTCCCTTCGTTTTTTGTGCATTTCTAAAATATATAAGCCATATTATTTACAAGAAACTAATTTTAATTAGTATAACATTCCGAATTATCCTTGGTGGCACAAATGCTTAACTGACGGTTAATAAGACCGTGAGAAAGAAGAAGCACTGCAGGAGGCCTACTGGCCCATGCTAGGCAAGTCCAACCCACACCCACTCATGTACTTGTCTAACCTATTTTGAAAGCTATCTAAAGTTTTTGCTTCAATTATCCCTAATTAATATTTATATCAACTCCGCTTATGAAGTTTATATAAACTAAATTATACGAAGTTATATACACTGATGTGTATCAGTCAGTGTATATATGATCAGAGTTTAATATATATTTCAGGAATTAATACATCTTTGACTAGTAATAATAGCTGACCCTACACACGACGACGTTTACGTCAGATTTGCACCAATAATTAGTCACAAACCACGGTACAGGTGGGGATTGAACTCGCGGTTACAATAAGAGTCATCCAGATATGTATATATATACACCATAGGAAGGTTAGCATGGGCCACTACTGTGTGGCTTACACACTGGCCTGGAGTTTTACAACTCATTGCCGCGAGTTCCATCCCCACCAGTCACGTTATTGTGGCTTATATTCATAATGACCCTCATATAGTCGAAATAATTTTAACGCAATAAACCAATCAACAAACTTGTGTTTTCAGATTAGTTGTAAATATTAGTTGTAAATATCCGAGTGTAATAACGTATTCAACATCTTGCAAGATGTTTTAATGTTGGTAGAATTACCGACAATATGTTGAGTAGGACACAAGTACAACTAATGATATGTTATTGTGGCAACGTTTCGCTCTCCAGGAACTTTATCAAGACTTGATAAAGCTCCTGGAGAGCGAAACGTTGCCACAATAAAATGTCTCATTAGTTACATTTGTGTCCTTTTACTTAACGTTTATCAACATGTTACACTGAATGTTAGTATTGTATGTTACACTGAATGTTAGTATTGTATGTTACACTGAATGTTAGTATTGTATGTTACACTGAATGTTAGTATTGTATGTTACACTGAATGTTAGTATTGTATGTTACACTGAATGTTAGTATTGTATGTTACACTGAATGTTAGTATTGTATGTTACACTGAATGTTAGTATTGTATGTTACACTGAATGTTAGTATTGTATGTTACACTGAATGTTAGTATTGTATGTTACACTGAATGTTAGTATTGTATGTTACACTGAATGTTAGTATTGTATGTTACACTGAATGTTAGTATTGTATGTTACACTGAATGTTAGTATTGTATGTTACACTGAATGTTAGTATTGTATGTTACACTGAATGTTAGTATTGTATGTTACACTGAATGTTAGTATTGTATGTTACACTGAATGTTAGTATTGTATGTTACACTGAATGTTAGTATTGTATGTTACACTGAATGTTAGTATTGTATGTTACACTGAATGTTAGTATTGTATGTTACACTGAATGTTAGTATTGTATGTTACACTGAATGTTAGTACTTGTATGTTACACTGAATGTTAGTCTTGTATGTTACACTGAATGTTAGTATTGTATGTTACACTGAATGTTAGTCATTGTATGTTACACTGAATGTTAGTCTTGCATGTTACACTGAATGTTAGTATTGTATGTTACACTGAATGTTAGTATTGTATGTTACACTGAATGTTAGTCTTGTATGTTACACTGAATGTTAGTATTGTATGTTACACTGAATGTTAGTATTGTATGTTACACTGAATGTTAGTATTGTATGTTACACTGAATGTTAGTATTGTATGTTACACTGAATGTTAGTATTGTATGTTACACTGAATGTTAGTCTTGTATGTTACACTGAATGTTAGTATTGTATGTTACACTGAATGTTAGTATTGTATGTTACACTGAATGTTAGTCTTGTATGTTACACTGAATGTTAGTATTGTATGTTACACTGAATGTTAGTATTGTATGTTACACTGAATGTTAGTCTTGTATGTTAGGAGTTTGTACTGGTGTATGTATGTGTGTCACCAGTACCTGGTCACCAGTGACCTGACACACCAGTACCTAGTCACCAGTGACCTGACACACCAGTACCTGATCACCCAGTGACCTAACACTCCAGTACCTGGTCACCCAGTGACCTGACACACCAGTACCTAGTCACCAGTGACCTGACAAACCAGTACCTAGTCACCAGTGACCTGACACACCAGTACCTGATCACCCAGTGACCTAACACTCCAGTACCTGGTCACCAGTGACCTGACACACCAGTACCTAGTCACCAGTGACCTGACAAACCAGTACCTAGTCACCAGTGACCTGACACACCAGTACCTGATCACCCAGTGACCTAACACTCCAGTACCTGGTCACCAGTGACCTGACACACAGTACCTGGTCACCAGTGACCTGACACACCAGTACCTAGTCACCAGTGACCTGACAAACCAGTACCTAGTCACCAGTGACCTGACACACCAGTACCTGATCACCCAGTGACCTAACACTCCAGTACCTGGTCACCAGTGACCTGACACACCAGTACCTAGTCACCAGTGACCTGACAAACCAGTACCTAGTCACCAGTGACCTGACACACCAGTACCTGATCACCCAGTGACCTAACACTCCAGTACCTGGTCACCAGTGACCTGACACACCAGTACCTGGTCACCAGTGACCTGACACACCAGTACCTAGTCACCAGTGACCTGACAAACCAGTACCTAGTCACCAGTGACCTGACACACCAGTACCTGATCACCCAGTGACCTAACACTCCAGTACCTGGTCACCAGTGACCTGACACACCAGTACCTAGTCACCAGTGACCTGACAAACCAGTACCTAGTCACCAGTGACCTGACACACCAGTACCTGATCACCCAGTGACCTAACACTCCAGTACCTGGTCACCAGTGACCTGACACACCAGTACCTGGTCACCAGTGACCTGACACACCAGTACCTAGTCACCAGTGACCTGACAAACCAGTACCTAGTCACCAGTGACCTGACACACCAGTACCTG
Organism: Cherax destructor; assembly: GCA_009830355.1. NCBI lineage: Eukaryota > Metazoa > Arthropoda > Malacostraca > Decapoda > Parastacidae > Cherax > Cherax destructor. The sequence goes on from WNWK01016896.1 coordinate 9,943, forward strand.
ATCACCCAGTGACCTAACACTCCAGTACCTGGTCACCAGTGACCTGACACACCAGTAC
>WNWK01016896.1:15000-43725 GCA_009830355.1 Cherax destructor
TATATATATATATATATATATATATATATATATATATATATATATATATATATATATATATATATATATATATTAATTTATATTACGCTTGTTATAATAAGGTTAGGTAAGTTTTCTAAGGTTCTTTTGGTACAATATTATTAATTTTACATTAACATAAAAGAAAAAATATATCTTTAAACGTATAAGAAATTTTTTTAAGAAAGGACTTAATTTTAAATGAGTTCTTGCTAATTGACCAGTTTTACCTATTCGGCACAACATATATATAATCCAAATGTAAAAATGATTGCCCTAATTGTTTATTTTAAGAGCAGAGAGGAGGTGAGAGCAGGTTGAGAGTTACCTGCTGGTTCCTGTTTGTGGCGGCGGCGCTCTAATTTCAGCACTGGTGGCGGCTTCCCTTATAGTGACTGTGGTGGTGGTGGTGGCGGCGGTGAAAGGTTGTGTCCTGGTGGTGGCATCATCTGGGGTGGTAGGGGTAGCGGCGGTGTCAACGAGAGGTTGGTATGACACTAGAGAAGTACAGTGGTTGGAGTGCCTGCCCTCCCCGCTGCCTGCCTGTCTGCTGAAGAAGGCACCGAAGGACTCATGCCTCGGGGGACTCAACAAGGTCCTTGGGCTGGCGCTGGAGTCCTTCGCCGGATGCTGTGCCTTCTTCGGCGACTTCCGGGGCGATCTGTACGATGCTTCGTTAACTTTCTTTAATTCGTGAGGTTGTATGGTGGGTCTCTTCTCCGTGTGCAACCTCAACTGGTCAGAAATACCGTGGCTGAGGTTGGTGGTGTGTTGGTGGTGATGATGGTAGTGGTGGTGGTGGTGATCCCCGGGTAATCCAGTAACCATCACATGCTCCCTAAGCCTGGGGCTTTCTTGTAAATAGTGCTCCTTGATGCTACCTGAAGAGGATCTCCCAGGTAAAGAGGATGATATATTCCCGCTCTCCATCACACACAAACTCTTTTGCTCTCCTACATGTAAGTTGTTGTCCCGTAGATGAAGTAAGGTGCTGCAACCTTGTTTGTTTGTGTTGCCTAAATTAGTTATGGTTTTCACTTTGCTGGGAAATTTATCAGGGATACAGAGATTGGCTTCCTCAGTCTCTCGGACAGGTGAGAACAACGGCCTGCAGCAGGTAGCATCTAGTGATTGGTAGTCAGTCAGGGGACCGATGAGACTCAGCTTCCTGAAGACGGGTCGAATTTTCACGCTAGAAAAGAGTTCTTCAGTCGGGAGTGACTGTTTCCTAGACGAGAGTGTAGTGTGAGCACAGTGGTCGTGGTGTTGGTGGTGAGAGGTCAACTTTCTGTCATCTTTTATTGCTCTCTCACTAAGTGATTTGTCGTCGTTGGTAGATGCTGATAACCAAAGTGATTCATCATCCGCACCTGTGCTTCTCTGGCTGTATTTGGCATCATTATCTTGTTCAGAAGCAGCTTTTGCAAATGTATTATTTGCTTCACTCACATCAGAGCTCTGCACATTGCTTGCTTCTTCACTTGGGAGAGGAGGACTATTTAAGGCAACATTGTTGCCGTCAGATATACCAGACAATTTAAGTAAGTCTTCAGCAGGTGCTTCCCTCTCATGAGTGTGTGAAATACTTCTTGATGTAATCCTCAGACAGTCAGAAATGAGTGCGTCTGTTTCACTAAATCTTTTCTTATATTCCACATACTCATCTCTGTCAAAATTATCGATTTTCACATTTAACACCTCGTCAAGAGCCTCGCCAGGTTTGGGGATGACAATCTTATCGAGGTTGCTTCCCCGTCTTTCACTCAGACGGGCATTTCTACTTTGCAGGGCGCCTTCCCTCAGAGCCTCTTCATCCTCCGTAGCCAGAGGCTCTATTATACCGACTTTTAGCTCATCTGACTCCAGTTTGTGGCTCAACAACGCTATGGGGAGAGCAGCAAGAGGCTCTGTCTTGCTTGTACAAGACGTTAGTGATTCAGTACTGACCGTGGGATGAGAAGGTAGAGTTTCCTTCCTGGATGTTGAACAAGATGGTAATTGTTCCGTCTTGGATGTTGAACAAGATGGTAATTGTTCTGTCTTGGATGTTGAACAAGATGGTAATTGTTCCGTCTTGGATGTTGAACAAGATGGTAATTGTTCCATCTTGGATGTGGAACGAGATGGTAATTGTTCTGTCTTGGATGTGGAACGAGATGGTAATAGTTCTGTCTTGGATGTGGAACGAGATGGTAATTGTTCTGTCTTGGATGTGGAACGAGATGGTAATTGTTCTGTCTTGGATGTGGAACGAGATGGTAATTGTTCTGTCTTGGATGTGGAACAAGATGGTAATTGTTCTGTCTTGGATGTGGAACGAGATGGTAATTGTTCCATCTTGGATGTGGAACAAGATGGTAATTGTTCTATCTTGGCTGTTAAACGAGATGGTAATTGTTCTGCCTTGGATATGGAACGAGATGATAATTGTTCCATCTTGGATGTGGAACGAGATGGTAATTGTTCTGTCTTGGATGTGGAACGAGATGGTAATTGTTCCATCTTGGATGTGGAACAAGATGGTAATTGTTCTATCTTGGCTGTTAAACGAGATGGTAATTGTTCCATCTTGGATGTGGAACGAGATGGTAATTGTTCTGTCTTGGATGTGGAACGAGGTGGATGTAGTTGTGTCTCTGTTGTGGAACGAGACGATGGCTGTAGTTCCATCGTGGTTGCAGAACAAGACATTAATCGGTCCATCTTGGATGTGGAACCAGGCAGTAGAATCCCCGTCCTGGCTGTAGGACAAGTTGAAAGTGGCTCTGTCCAGGCTGTGGGGCGTGACGGTGGTGTCTGTGTCTTTGGTGTGGCATTAGATGCTGGTGCCAGCGTCCTGTCTATGGGGTGCTGGGGCAGAGGCTCCGTCCTTGGCTTCCTGTTCGGTTTACGAAGAACAAAGTCTGCCTCGCGAGCATTGATATTCTGGTAAACCTCTGAGTTGCTTCCGTAAGGTGCTGGATAGAGCAGTTCTTCATGGAGGTCGCCAGGACTGAAGAGCCTCTGTGTATATGCGTCCTGTGTCGGGGTCAGGAAGCTGAACCAATCTTGGGAGGTCACTCTCGGCTCCTTTCTCTTGGCATCTGATGTTCTGACTGATCTTGACATCGCGGTTGTGTCTGGTAAAGTTCCACGAGCGCCTCCCAACGCGAGAGAATCAACGCCTTCAGGAAACTGAGGTTTAGAGAGTTCATTGATGGTATTTAAAGACTCGATACCACTATCAAGGGTAGTTGAAGGTGGCCTTAGACTCTGGTCATGGAAATGGAACGGGAGATTTTTTTGCGAGAGTCGCTTAGGTATTTGGGAGTGTCTGTTGTGGGAAGTGACAATGCTGGAGCCTCGCGTGACAGTCTCTTGAGGACTGGTTCTATCAGTCTCGTGGTGAAGGCTCTGACAGGAAACATTGTCTCTGGACACGGAACCTGTGTTGAAATCTGGTAAAGCAAAAGCTCTTGACATAATCCCAAGGTCAATAGAGTATTTCCTGTTGGAGCTATCGTGTTCAAATAAGGGGTTGATCACACCCAGTGAGGCTGCCTGTGACCACCTGGTGGCACAGGCGTGACTCGTACCAGGGTTCACGCATGCGCATTCCCCAGGGGGAAAGGTCATGAGGTCGCAAGTGGTGGTCATTATGCCACCAGAAGTAGGTTGACTCCTCACCACCTCAGGATTTGTGTACCTTCTGGCAGGAAGACTTTGGGAACAGGACTCAGGGAAGGACGGAACTTTAGAAGCACCGAGAGAGTTTGAAATACCATAAGAATTAGAAGTCTTGCAGTGTCCTACAGTTTCCGTGTCTTGTGGTATGCTGAAGGGTTTAATATTGACCTTATTCTCAGCCTCCAAGTGAGAGGGGGTGAGGGAGTGGGTGCTACCCAGCATAGGATCGCCCTCAGGCAAACTGAAGGGACCCCTGCTTTTGACACCATTACTGATTCTGCCTACGACGCCGCAAGAGGCCGAGAAAGATCCACACTGAAATGGAGTGCCACAAGATGCCAGGAGAGACGAGTCAAGGAACTGAAAGTTGAACGCTGCTGGTTGTTGCTCTTGTCGTGAGCAGTGAGGCTGCTGGCCGGTCCTTGTCACATTCCAGTGAGGCTGCTGGCCGGTCCTTGTCACATTCCAGTGAGGCGTCCCTCGACCCTCGTGCTCATGGTTCATCATTCTGTCCGACTGTAAATTTAGCCTAAACATGTCCGGTTTCTCAGCTAAGTGCGTTATCATTTTCTCGGTTCGGTCACAATCGCTGCTTTGATTATATTCACTACAAGATGGAGAAAGACAAACGCACCTCTTCTGGTTCCCGCCACCAGAGGGTGTGTGTTCCAAGGGCTGTTTAACGTTATGGTTGTGACCTGGTGCTGGGTCACGCTCCACGGCAGCCTCCGAGGGTTGACAGGTCTCTTGACTAGGCTCTCGTTCAGCCTCACAGGCTCTAGGAGGAGATTTCAAGAGATCAAACTTAGTCAGTTCCCCGCCATTTCCAGACTCCGGTGACAATTCAGCGAGGCGCTGGAGAACTCTGAGGTGGGTCTGGGTGGTAGGAACCGTCGCACTGGTGGGCATCTGAGGTGATGTGGGTTCTGGTGGGCAAGATGAGGTGGGTCCTGGTGGGCCAGACACGGAGGTCGGTCCTGGGACGTGCATCACGACCGTCTCACCAAGATGGGTAGTCACATTCTGTACCTTGACTATGAACTCTTCAAGGATAACACTGCCCAACACAGTGTATATACACTTCTCCGTGTATATCTCTCAGTGTATATACACTGAAAATTTACTTTAATCCTTCTATAAAGATTTAAAGTATCATTAACTGGTGGTGTACATGGAATATGCAGCGTTAATGGCCCTCGTGTACTGGAAAGTATTTAACTGGGTCTAACATACCAACTGCCCAAATACCACACTCTTTATTCTGTCGTGATGTAATCGGATGCTAAACCACTTTTCTGAAGGTGTCACTGTCGCACAGCACCTCTATACCTCCTCTTAAAGCAACTACACTCATCACATACATTCATCTAGGTTCCAGTCAATCACAATTACCAGTTCTGAACTAATTCTCACATTACTCGGTATTTCGGCTCGTCAGCAGTGACATTAATGTGTTAGGTGACCCACACCTTCACCTGGGTGTTAACAGGTCACCCCTTCAAGAGACCGCTAATGGACCACCCTCTCACAAAGCTGCTAATGGATCACTAGAGGTTTATGAACCGCCTCCTTCACTAGTCTTAGCAGATTTCATCAGCAGCGTCCAGAGTCTTGCTTCCAGCTTGAAATCCTTCGCGCTCTTGACCTACAGCAAGAGAGCTTGAGTAAGCTTCTTCAGGAGACTCTAAGTATTCCTCTCAGTGTGATTCAGTAGTGAAATTTCTGCTAGACATTTCTTACAAATTTAAACATCAGGAAGAAATCTTGCTGCACTTAGTTTCTTTTATATATATATATATATCTATTTAGCAGAATTTCGTGAGATACTTTAATTTGTTATTAAATTTAGAAGCTTAAAGGATGCTCCAGTTCCTTTGCAGCTGTAAACTTTGTACAGCAGAATATTTAGGAGCAGTTAGTGTCTCGCTCCAGCGGTGCTGCAGGCTCCACGGGGGTCCAACAACTCCAGCGGTGTTACAGCTCCCAGGGGCATCCGACACCACACCTCCAGCGGTGCTTAGAGCTTCTGGATCAACTTGACAGCTTCAGAAGAATTCGTGAGTTGTTGCAACAGCAGCGGGAAACACCGCCACCAACAACACCTGCAATATTGAGAACATCTGAGTGACTTTTGCTGAAACACTGAGAACAACCTCTCACAAACCTGACTCATAAGTCACACTGCACACAACCTCTCACAAACCTGACTCATAAGTCACACAAGTCAATATATAATATAAAATAATAACATAACCTCGCAGTGTACACTCCTAACACAACACTGGTAACTAACTGAGACAGAGAGAGAGACAGAGACAGAGAGAGACAGAGAGAGACAGAGAGACAGAGAGACAGAGAGAGAAAGAGAGAGAGAAAGAGAGATTTAATCAGTACTTTATCAAAACATCAATAAGTGCCATCCAGGTGCAGGCGACTCCAGAGGTGTCATCCAGATGTAGATGGCACTAGTAGTGCCACCCAGGTATGGGTGAATTCAGGGGTGTCATCCAGATGTAGGTGGCACTAGCAGAACCATCCAGGTGTACGTGACTCCAGAGGTGTCATCCAGGTGTAGGCGACTCCAGAGGTGTCATCCAGATGTAGGTGGCACTAGCAGTGCCATCCAGGTGTAGGTGACTCCAGAAGTGCCATTCAGGTGTAGGAGACACTATAAGTGCCATATAGGTGAAGCTGGCACCAGAATGATTTAATTCATCAGCACTCAGAATTGTGAGTGCCACACTGAGTTAGTGTGGCACTGGCAGCTTAGCAACCTCTTGCAGTATTCATCAAGGAAGCAATCACGCCAGAAGCTCTAAGTATTCCATTTTAATCTTGATATTAATTAAAATAAGTTTACCTGTCTGGTCAGGTAGACTGCTGGAGCTCAGCTCTTCAATACGGACACAATCTTTCTTTAATTTTGGAAAGGACGGGATTTTATCTAGCGTGTGTGTGTGTGTGTGTGTGTGTGTGCATGTGTGTGTGTGTGTGTGTGTGTGTGTGTTGTGTGTGTGTGTGTACTGAACTTACGTCACGGTCAGGTTCTAAAAGACAGTTCTTTGTTCATCTTCCAGAGACTAGTTCAAGGTTGAGAACCTCACAGACCAGGTTACAGGTCACTGGTGTGGTCCAGCATTGAGTTACAGGTCACTGGTGTGGTCCAACACTGAGTTACAGGTCACTGGTGTGGTCCAACACTGAGTTACAGGTCACTGGTGTGGTCCAGCACTGAGTTACAGGTCACTGGTGTGGTCCAGCACTGAGTTACAGGTCACTGGTGTGGTCCAGCACTGAGTTACAGGTCACTGGTGTGGTCCAGCACTGAGTTACAGGTCACTGGTGTGGTCCAGCACTGAGTTACAGGTCACTGGTGTGGTCCAGCACTGAGTTACAGGTCACTGGTGTGGTCCAGCACTGAGTTACAGGTCACTGGTGTGGTCCAGCACTGAGTTACAGGTCACTGGTGTGGTCCAGCACTGAGTTACAGGTCACTGGTGTGGTCCAGCACTGAGTTACAGGTCACTGGTTTGGTCCAGCACTGAGTTACAGGTCACTGGTGTGGTCCAGCACTGAGTTACAGGTCACTGGTTTGGTCCAGCACTGAGTTACAGGTCACTGGTGTGGTCCAGCACTGAGTTACAGGTCACTGGTGTGGTCCAGCACTGAGTTACAGGTCACTGGTGTGGTCCAGCACTGAGTTACAGGTCACTGGTGTGGTCCAGCACTGAGTTACAGGTCACTGGTGTGGTCCAGCACTGAGTTACAGGTCACTGGTGTGGTCCAGCACTGAGTTACAGGTCACTGGTGTGGTCCAGCACTGAGTTACAGGTCACTGGTGTGGTCACACTGAGTTACAGGTCACTGGTGTGGTCCAGCACTGAGTTACAGGTCACTGGTGTGGTCCAGCACTGAGTTACAGGTCACTGGTGTGGTCCAGCACTGAGTTACAGGTCACTGGTGTGGTCCAGCACTGAGTTACAGGTCACTGGTGTGGTCCAGCACTGAGTTACAGGTCACTGGTGTGGTCCAGCACTGAGTTACAGGTCACTGGTGTGGTCCAGCACTGAGTTACAGGTCACTGGTGTGGTCCAGCACTGAGTTACAGGTCACTGGTGTGGTCCAGCACTGAGTTACAGGTCACTGGTGTGGTCCAGCACTGAGTTACAGGTCACACTGACCATCACTTACTGGCCTATTTACATTGTTTATCTCCGTCTCTTCTATAATACATTCATTCATTTTCCTGCTGTTTCTCATTTAACCATTGCAGGTTCCACATCCATTCTTTCTTCTCCCTTTTACCAATCTTCCTCTCTTGTCTTTCCCTCTAATACCCCCCTCCTCTCTCTCTCTCTTCCCTACTATCACCCCTCCCAAACTCATGTCCCACCACCACTACCTCAATACCTCTCTCTCTCTCCTCCTCCTCTTCCCCTTTAACATCTCTTGCCCCTCCCCTCAGTATTCCCCCTCCCCTCAGTATTCCCCCACCCCTCTCCCCGTGTCCCCTGACGACCTCGGGGGCAGCCTCAGCGGGCAGGAAATACCACAGTCTCCCCCCTCATAATTTCAGAGATAAAAATCAGAGAGAAAATTGGAATCTTCAGTATTTTAAGAATGTGAATCAGAGAGAAAATATGTTTGTTAATAATACTCTCTCTCTCTCTCTCTCTCTCTCTCTCTCTCTCTCTCTCTCTCTCTCTCTCTCTCTCTCTCTCTCTCTTCTCTCTTCTCTCTTGTCTCTTCCTCTCCTCTTTCTTCTCTCCTCTTTGTAAAAATTCACACGTTAAGGCAGTTGGTTTAGTATTACAACAGTTCTGCCTTTATCTTCTTGCCAAAGACGGTTTGTTTATAATTGACAGACACCGGCACGAGGAGAGGTTACATTTAGATTTTGCAGCCTAAGTGCGTTCTTTACTGTGCCCCTCATATCCATCCTGTGGATGGTAGTGGCTAGTTGATTGTGCCCCTCATATCCATCCTGTGGATGGTAGTGGCTAGTTGATTGTGCCCCTCATATCCATCCTGTGGATGGTAGTGGCTAGTTGATTGTGCACCTCATATCCATCCTGTGGATGGTAGTGGCTAGTTGACTGTGCCCCTCATATCCATCCTGTGGATGGTAGTGGCTAGTTGATTGCCCTCATATCCATCCTGTGGATGGTAGTGGCTAGTTGATTGTGCCCTCATATCCATCCTGTGGATGGTAGTGGCTAGTTGACTGTGCCCTCATATCCATCCTGTGGATGGTAGTGGCTAGTTGACTATGCCCTCTCATATCCATCCTGTGGATGGTAGTGGCTAGTTGACTGTGCCCTCATATCCATCCTGTGGATGGTAGTGGCTAGTTGACTGTGCCCTCATATCCATCCTGTGGATGGTAGTGGCTAGTTGACTGTGCCTCATATCCATCCTGTGGATGGTAGTGGCTAGTTGACTGTGCCTCATATCCATCCTGTGGATGGTAGTGGCTAGTTGACTGTGCCCCTCATATCCATCCTGTGGATGGTAGTGGCTAGTTGATTGTGCCCCTCATATCCATCCTGTGGATGGTAGTGGCTAGTTGATTGTGCACCTCATATCCATCCTGTGGATGGTAGTGGCTAGTTGACTGTGCCCCTCATATCCATCCTGTGGATGGTAGTGGCTAGTTGACTGTGCCCCTCATATCCATCCTGTGGATGGTAGTGGCTAGTTGACTGTGCCCCTCATATCCATCCTGTGGATGGTAGTGGCTAGTTGACTGTGCCCTCTATCCATCCTGTGGATGGTATGGCTATTGACTGTGCCTCATATCCATCCTGTGGATGGTAGTGGCTAGTTGACTGTGCCCCTCATATCCATCCTGTGGATGGTAGTGGCTAGTTGACTGTGCCCCTCATATCCATCCTGTGGATGGTAGTGGCTAGTTGATTGTGCCCCTCATATCCATCCTGTGGATGGTAGTGGCTAGATGACTGTGCCCCTCATATCCATCCTGTGGATGGTAGTGGCTAGTTGACTGTGCCCCTCATATCCATCCTGTGGATGGTAGTGGCTAGTTGACTGTGCCCCTCATATCCATCCTGTGGATGGTAGTGGCTAGTTGACTGTGCCCCTCATATCCATCCTGTGGATGGTAGTGGCTAGTTTACTGTGCCCCTCATATCCATCCTGTGGATGGTAGTGGCTAGTTGATTGTGCACCTCATATCCATCCTGTGGATGGTAGTGGCTAGTTTATTGTGCACCTCATATCCATCCTGTGGATGGTAGTGGCTAGTTGATTGTGCACCTCATATCCATCCTGTGGATGGTAGTGGCTAGTTGATTGTGCACCTCATATCCATACTGTGGATGGTAGTGGCTAGTTGATTGTGCACCTCATATCATCCTGTGGATGGTAGTGGCTAGTTTACTGTGCCCCTCATATCCATCCTGTGGATGGTAGTGGCTAGTTGATTGTGCACCTCATATCCATCCTGTGGATGGTAGTGGCTAGTTGACTGTGCCCCTCATATCCATTCTGTGGATGGTAGTGACTAGTTTATTGTGCACCTCATATCCATCCTGTGGATGGTAGTGGCTAGTTGATTGTGCACCTCATATCCATCCTGTGGATGGTAGTGGCTAGTTGACTGTGCCCCTCATATCCATCCTGTAGCTAGTTTATTGTGCTCCTCATATCCATCCTGTGGATGGTAGTGGCTAGTTTATTGTGCACCTCATATCCATCCTGTGGATGGTAGTGACTAGTTTATTGTGCACCTCATATCCATCCTGTGGATGGTAGTGGCTAGTTTATTGTGCACCTCATATCCATCTCTGCCTAGGTAGTAAGTACTTGGTCCAAGAATAGGCTTAGTGCACCTGCCTCTGGCTTCATGAATGAGGGGAGAGTGCACCTGCCTCTGGCTACATGAATGAAGGGAGAGTGCACCTGCCTCTAGCTACATGAATGAGGGGAGAGTGCACCTGCCTCTGGCCTCATAAATGATGCAAGAGTGCACCTACCTCATAAATGATACAAGAGTGCACCTACCTCATAAATGATACAAGAGTGCACCTACCTCATAAATGATACAAGAGTGCACCTACCTCTGGCCTCATAAATGAGGCAAGAGTGCACCTACCTCTGACATAAAAAATGAGGCAAGAGTGCACCTGCCTCTGGCCTCATAAATGAGGCAAGAGTGCACCTACCTCATAAATGATACAAGAGTGCACCTACCTCATAAATGATACAAGAGTGCACCTACCTCTGGCCTCAAAAATGAGGCAAGAGTGCACCTGCCTCTGGCCTCAAAAATGAGGCAAGAGTGCACCTGCCTCTGGCCTCAAAAATGAGGCAAGAGTGCACCTGCCTCTGGCCTCATAAATGAGGCCAGAGTGCACCTACCTCTGGCCTCAATAACCAGAACGAACTCTGGCTAAAAATATACTACGTACTCATAGCTGAGGAAGGTAGCCCGGGGCAAGAGTACTTAGTCTCACCTTAGTACTCACCTAGTTGTACTCTACTCTAGTTAACATAAGAACAATGTTAATTAGAGCAGAGTTCAACTAAGGTGAGACTAAATACTCGTGCCCCCGGCTACCTTCCTCAGCAATGAGTACATAGTACCTTCCTCAGCAATGAGTACATAGTACCTTCCTCAGCAATGAGTACATAGTACCTTCCTCAGCAATGAGTACATAGTACCTTCCTCAGCAATGAGTACATAGTACCTTCCTCAGCAATGAGTACATAGTACCTTCCTCAGTAATGAGTACATAGTACCTTCCTCAGCAATGAGTACATAGTACCTTCCTCAGCAATGAGTACATAGTACCTTCCTCAGCAATGAGTACATAGTACCTTCCTCAGTAATGAGTACATAGTACCTTCCTCAGCAATGAGTACATAGTACCTTCCTCAGCAATGAGTACATAGTACCTTCCTCAGCAATGAGTACATAGTACCTTCCTCAGCAATGAATACATAGTATATTTGTAGCCAGAGTTCGTTCAGGGTATTGAGGCAAGAGGTAGGTGCACTCTGGCCTCATTTATGAGGCCTGGTCTCTAGCTCTTGGGCCTTGCCTGTGTTCTTCACTCACATGTTATGTAGACTACCTCTGAGCTGCTCTCTACTACTACTACTACTACTACTACTACTACTACTACTACTACTACTACTACTACTGCTGCTCTGCTGCTCTGCTGCTGCGCTGCTGCTGCTACTACTGCTGCTGCTGCTGCTGCTGCTGCTGCTGCTGCTGCTGCTGCTGCTGCTGCTGCTGCTGCTGCTGCTGCTGCTGCTGCTGCTGCTGCTGCTGCTGCTGCTGCTGCTGCTGCTGCTGCTGCTGCTGCTGCTGCTGCTGCTGCTACTACTACTACTACTACTACTACTACTACTGCTGCTACTACTACTACTACTACTACTACTACTACTACTACTACTACTACTACTACTACTGCTACTACTACTACTACTACTACTACTACTACTACTATTCTTGCTTCACACATCTAAAGAGACAATAGTTCTAATATAGATAAAAGTAGATATTTGTTCTTAGCAGATAGATAGTATCGGTGTGGACTGCCAAGTCCTCGGCTATCTATCATCGCCATGTACTCCCATGTGCTGTCATGTACTCCCATGCACTCCCATGTACTCCCATGCACTCCCACTATCACTGCAACACTGACACAGAGAGAAATGACTCAGTGACTGGGGGACTGATTCCCTGACCTCATTGTTTGTGACAGTCAGTAAAGACTCTTCATTAATGGAATAAAATGTGTGGGTGGGACACCACCAGCAGTTATTGGCGAAGGCATTACTGGGAGGGAGGGAGGGAGGGAGGGAGGGAGCACATGGTGGTGGTGGTAGTACTGGTGGTGGAGGCTGCATGGTTGTAATTACCATGGTGACATCTGTGGTGGTAGTAATGGTAGTGGTGGTGGTGGCTGCATGGTTGTAGTTACCATGGTAACATCTGCGGTGGTAGTGGTGGTAGTAGTGGTGGAGGCTGCATGGTTGTAGTTACCATGGTAACATCTGTGGTGGTAGTGATGGTAGTGGTGGTGGAGGCTGCATGGTTGTAGTTACCATGGTAACATCTGTGGTGGTAGTAATGGTAGTGGTGGTGGTGGCTGCATGGTTGTAGTTACCATGGTAACATCTGCGGTGGTAGTGGTTGTAGTAGTGGTGGAGGCTGCATGGTTGTAGTTACCATGGTAACATCTGTGGTGGTAGTGATGGTAGTGGTGGTGGAGGCTGCATGGTTGTAGTTACCATGGTAACATCTGTGGTGGTAGTGATGGTAGTGGTGGTGGAGGCTGCATGGTTGTAGTTACCATGGTAACATATGTGGTGGTAGTAATGGTAGTGGTGGTGGAGGCTGCATGGTTGTAGTTACCATGGTAACATCTGTGGTGGTAGTGATGGTACTGGTGGTGGAGGCTGCATGGTTGTAGTTACCATGGTAACATCTGTGGTGGTAGTGATGGTACTGGTGGTGGAGGCTGCATGGTTGTAGTTACCATGGTAACATCTGTGGTGGTAGTAATGGTAGTGGTGGTGGAGGCTGCATGGTTGTAGTTACCATGGTAACATCTGTGGTGGTAGTGATGGTACTGGTGGTGGAGGCTGCATGGTTGTAATTACCATGGTGACATCTGTGGTGGTAGTAGTGGTAGTGGTGGTGGAGGCTGCATGGTTGTAGTTACCATGGTAACATCTGTGGTGGTAGTGGTGGTAGTGGTGGTGGACGCTGCATGGTTGTAGTTACCATAGTGACATCTGTGGTGGTAGTAGTGGTAGTGGTGGTGGAGGCTGCATGGTTGTAGTTACCATGGTAACATCTGTGGTGGTAGTGGTGGTAGTGGTGGTGGTGGCTGCATGGTTGTAGTTACCATGGTAACATCTGTGGTGGTAGTAGTGGTAGTGGTGGTGGAGGCTGCATGGTTGTAGTTACCATGGTAACATTTGTGGTGGTAGTGGTGGTGGTGGCTGCATGGTTGTAGTTACCATGGTAACATCTGTGGTGGTAGTGGTGGTAGTGGTGGTGGAGGCTGCATGGTTGTAGTTACCATGGTGACATCTGTGGTGGTAGTAATGGTAGTGGTGGTGGAGGCTGCATGGTTGTAGTTACCATGGTAACATCTGTGGTAGTAGTAATGGTAGTAGTGGTGGAGGCTGCATGGTTGTAGTTACCATGGTAACATCTGTGGTGGTAGTGGTGGTAGTAGTGGTAGTGGTGGTGGAGGCTGCATGGTTGTAGTTACCATGGTGACATCTGTGGTGGTAGTAATGGTAGTGGTGGTGGAGGCTGCATGGTTGTAGTTACCATGGTGACATCTGTGGTGGTAGTAATGGTAGTGGTGGTGGAGGCTGCATGGTTGTAGTTACCATGGTAACATCTGTGGTGGTAGTAATGGTAGTAGTGGTGGAGGCTGCATGGTTGTAGTTACCATGGTAACATCTGTGGTGGTAGTGGTGGTAGTGGTGGTGGAGGCTGCATGGTTGTAGTTACCATGGTGACATCTGTGGTGGTAGTAATGGTAGTAGTGGTGGAGGCTGCATGGTTGTAGTTACCATGGTAACATCTGTGGTGGTAGTAATGGTAGTGGTGGTGGAGGCTGCATGGTTGTAGTTACCATGGTAACATCTGTGGTGGTAGTAGTGGTAGTGGTGGTGGAGGCTGCATGGTTGTAGTTACCATGGTAACATCTGTGGTGGTAGTAGTGGTGGTGTGGTGGAGGCTGCATGGTTGTAGTTACCATGGTAACATCTGTGGTGGTAGTGGTGGTAGTGGTGGTAGTGGTGGTAGTGGTGGTAGTGGTGGTAGTGGTGGTGGAGGCTGCATGGTTGTAGTTACCATGGTAACATCTGTGGTGGTAGTAGTGGTAGTGGTGGTGGAGGCTGCATGGTTGTAGTTACCATGGTAACATCTGTGGTGGTAGTAGTGGTGGTGGTGGTGGAGGCTGCATGGTTGTAGTTACCATGGTAACATCTGTGGTGGTAGTGGTGGTAGTGGTGGTGGAGGCTGCATGGTTGTAGTTACCATGGTAACATCTGTGGTGGTAGTGGTGGTGGTGGTGGTGGAGGCTGCATGGTTGTAGTTACCATGGTAACATCTGTGGTAGTAGTGGTAGTGGTGGTGGAGGTTTCATGGTTGTAGTTACCATGGTAACATCTGCCAATATAATAAACTAGAGATTAATTAATTAGATTAGTTTTATATGTACTGGTAATGTTATTGTTGCCTAATGACTCTTGTTGTCGTTGTTGTCATGGGGAGAGTGAGTGAGGGGGGGGAAGCAGACAACAGTGGACCTCTAAGTTCTTTCTGAGGTTGTCTGCTGAGAATCATCTACTTTTATCTAAGTTAAAAGCTAGAGTATTATCTACGTATTTGAGACAACGGTAGTAAAGTAGAAGGCTCTCTTCCCACCCTCCTGCCGCTAAGGGCATGAAATATGATAGAGGTGGTGAATACTACTAATTTACAGGAGACATGGATGACCAATGGACACCATCAACTACAACCACAATACCGTGACTGCAACATAACACAAATAACCCACGCCTACGATGACACTGTATCAACCCACGCCTACGATGACACTGTATCAACCTACGCCTACGATGACACTGTATCAACCTACGCCTACGATGACACTGTATCAACCTACGCCTACGATGACACTGTATCAACCCACGCATACGATGACACTGTATCAACCCACACATACGATGACACTGTATCAACCCACGCATACGATGACACTGTATCAACCCACACATACGATGACACTGTATCAACCCACACATACGATGACACTGTATCAACCCACGCATACGATGACACTGTATCAACTCACACATACGATGACACTGTATCAACCCACACATACGATGACACTGTATCAACCCACACATACGATGACACTGTATCAACCCACACATACGATGACACTGTATCAACCCACACATACGATGACACTGTATCAACCCACACATACGATGACACTGTATCAACCCACACATACGATGACACTGTATCAATCCACACATACGATGACACTGTATCAACCCACACATAAGATGACACTGTATCAACCCACACATACGATGACACTGTATCAACCCACACATACGATGACACTGTATCAACCTACGCCTACGATGACACTGTATCAACCCACGCATACGATGACACTGTATCAACCCACACATACAATGACACTGTATCAACCCACACATACGATGACACTGTATCAACCTACGCCTACGATGACACTGTATCAACCCACGCATACGATGACACTGTATCAACCCACACATACGATGACACTGTATCAACCCACACATACGATGACACTGTATCAACCCACACATACGATGACACTGTATCAACCCACACATACGATGACACTGTATCAACCCACACATACGATGACACTGTATCAACCCGCCCATACGATGACACTGTATCAACCCACGCCTACGATGACACTGTATCAACCCACGTCTACGATGACACTGTATCAACCCACACATACGATGACACTGTATCAACCCACACATACGATGACACTGTATCAACCCACACATACGATGACAATGTATCAACCCGCCCATACGATGACACTGTATCAACCCACACATACGATGACACTGTATCAACCCACACATACGATGACAATGTATCAACCCGCCCATACGATGACACTGTATCAACCCACACATACGATGACACTGTATCAACCCACGCATACGATGACACTGTATCAACCCACACATACGATGACACTGTATCAACCCACGCATACGATGACACTGTATCAACCCACACATACGATTACACTGTATCAACCCACGCATACGATGACATTAGGGGGATTACCAATAGACCCCTGGCTGTCTTCAAGAAGGCACTGGACAAGCACCTAAAGTCAGTACCTGACCAACCAGGCTGTTGTTCGTACGTCAGTTTGCGTGCGGCCGGCAGTAACAGCCTGGTTGATCAGACCCTGGTCCACCATGAGGCCTGGTCTCAGACCGAGCCGCGGGGGCGTTGACCCCCGGAACCCCCTCCAGATCATGTTCGGACGGAATCTGAGCAGCTGGAAGAGGACGCGAGAACGGTGTGGGCGGTAGTCATAAGATTACAAAGGTACGTAATGGGTCCAGGAACTGTACCGCAAAGTTTTGATAGCTGAACAAGTTACAAAGGCAATAAGCTCTCAGGTAGATCTGGTCACAATCATGACCAAGTTACAAAGGTAATGAATCACCTACACGTTTATACATGGTTAAAGTCATGACAGTGAAGGTGTCTCGTGCAAGGTCTGCCACCAGAGTACCTGGCCCGGGCCGGATGTACCGGTGAACCTACAACAACAACCAGAGTACCTGACCCGGGCCGGATGTACCGGCGAACCTACAACAACAACCAGAGTACCTGACCCGGGCCGGATGTACCGGTGAACCTACAACAACAACCAGAGTACCTGGCCCGGGCCGGATGTACCGGTGAACCTACAACAACATCCAGAGTACCTGACCCGGGCCGGATGTACCGGCGAACCTACAACAACAACCAGAGTACCTGACCCGGGCCGGATGTACCGGTGAACCTACAACAACAACCAGAGTACCTGACCCGGGCCGGATGTACCGGCGAACCTACAACAACAACCAGAGTACCTGGCCCGGGCCGGATGTACCGGCGAACCTACAACAACAACCAGAGTACCTGACCCGGGCCGGATGTACCGGCGAACCTACAACAACAACCAAAGTACCTGCTGCTCACCTCAGGCTCCACGGACAACGTGTGGGATCCCGTAGGAGCACCAGTAAAGAATGGGGTGAGCTGAGAAATTCCATTTTATGGCCACGAGGGCTGGAGACGTGACCTGAATTCTCCCAGCCTCTCTCCTCTCATTATGAGGGACGAGGAGACCGTCTCCTCTCCTCCTGCCAGCGTGAGGAAGTAGGGGACTGTTCCCTGCCTTTCTGTCAGTGTGAGGGACGAGGAGACCGTCTCCTCTCCTCCATTAAAGTGGAGACTGAGGAGCAGCAGCTGTGGGACGCCTGTCGTAACTTCTTGTTAGGGAGTTTGAAACTAGAAAATAGAATTCACGAATCTTGAATTCCACTGTGTTCAACCCTTCGATTTATCTGCAGGTGATTCGTAGCCCTCGGGTGAGAGACTATCCCTGGGGAGATGATCATCAGTGTCAGGAGATTGTCTGAATAAACTATTAGTTGTTAGTAGTTATAATAGTGAGAGGCAAGCCAGGGCGAGGAAGACATAACAGACAGCAGTCTGACTGCTGTCTGTTATGCCAGTCAGCCAGTAATTAAGTTATCAGTGAGAATTTTCTTTTGAGATAGATTATGTCAGTTGAGAGTGACAGGAGTAGAAGAGCAACACACACACACACACACACACACACACACACACACACACACACACACACAATGGATCAGGGAATACCTCACAGGGAGGCAACAACGGGTCATGGTGCGTGATGAGGTATCACAGTGGGTGCCTGTGACGAGCGGCGTACCGCAGGGGTCAGTCCTAGGACCAGTGTTATTCTTGGTATATGTAAACGACATGACGGATGGGATAGACTCAGAAGTGTCTCTGTTCGCAGATGATGTGAAATTAATGAGGAGAATCACATCGGAAGAGGACCAAGCAGGACTTCAAACAGACCTGGACAAGCTTGACATCTGGTCTAGCAACTGGCTTCTCGAATTCAATCCCACCAAATGCAAAGTCATGAAGATCGGAGAAGGACAAAGAAGACCGCTGACAGAGTACAGGCTAGGTGGACAAGGGCTACAAACCTCGGCAAAGGAGAAAGACCTTGGGGTGAGTATAACGCCAAGTACGTCTCCGGAGGCACACATCAACCAGATAACTGCGGCAGCATATGGGCGACTGGCAAACCTAAGATTAGCGTTCCGTTACCTAAACAAGGAATCGTTCAAGACACTGTACACCGTGTACGTCAGGCCCATACTAGAATATGCAGCACCAGTCTGGAACCCACACCTGGTCAAGCACGTCAAGAAACTAGAGAAAGTGCAAAGGTTTGCGACAAGGCTAGTTCCACAACTCAGGGGTCTGTCCTATGAAGAAAGGTTGAGGGAAATAGGACTAACAACACTGGAGGAAAGAAGGGTCAGAGGAGACATGATAACGACATACAAAATACTGCGGGGAATCGACAAGGTGGACAGGGACAGGATGTTCCAGAGAGGAAACACAGAAACAAGGGGACACAACTGGAAGCTGAAGACTCAGATGAGTCAAAGGGATGTTAGGAAGCATTTCTTCAGCCACAGAGTAGTCAGGAAGTGGAATAGTCTAGAGAAAGATATAGTGGAGGCAGGAACCATACGTAGTTTTAAGATGAGGTATGATAAAGCTCATGGAGCAGGGAGAGCAGAGACCCAGTAGCGGACAGCGAAGAGGCGGGGCCAGGAGCTGAGTCTCGACCCCTGCAACCACAATTAGGTGAGTACACACACACACACAAGGTGGATATACACAGGATGTTCCAGAGATGGGACACAGAAACAAGGGGTCACAATTGGAAGTTGAAGACTCAGATGAGTCAAAGAGATGTTAGGAAGTATTTCTTCAGCCATAGAGTAGTCAGGAAGTGGAATAGTCTAGCAAGTGATGTAGTGGATACAGGAACCATACATAGCTTTAAGACGAGGTATGATAAAGCTCATGGATCAGGGAGAGAAGGGACCCAGTAGCGGTCAGTGAAGAAGCGGGGCCAGGAGCTGAGTCTCGACCCTGCAACCACAATTAGGTGAGTACACTCACACACACTAACACACATACATATATATATATGTATATATATATATATATATATATATATATATATATATATATATATATATATATATATATATATATATATATATATATATATATATATATATATATATATATATATATATATATATATATATATATATATATATATATATATATATATATAGTCGTGCCGATTAGGTAAAACTTGCGATTTTGGCTTAAATAGCAACACTTATCTTGCCATATAAGACAAGAGAAAATTTGTGTATGCAATAATTTCGCAAAAATAATTCTGAACCTAACGAAAAATATATATTTAATTGTGTTTGTTTATTATTAAATTATTGTTAAAGTATCTAAAATATATTTAGTTGGGTTAGGCTAAATTAAATTGCGCTTGTTGTAATAAGGTTAGGTAGGTTTTCAAAGTTTCTCTTGGTACAAAATTATAAATTTTACATTAACATAAATGAAAAAATATATCTTTAAACGTATAAGAGAATTTTTAGAAAGGACTTAATTTTAAATGAGTTCGTGCTAATTGACCAGTTTTACCTAATCGGCACGACATATATATATATATATATATATATATATATATATATATATATATATATATATATATATATGCAAAAAGATCACAGTAAACAGGTGATATCAAAATATGCAAGACAACCACTATGAAAAAATAGAAGAATTCCAAGCGCTTTCGTGACTGCTCACATTATCAAGGAACTATAAAAGGAAACATGACAAGAAGGCTTATAAAGGGGCAGAATACACCTCACAGTATGGTAGATCATGGTATAGTATGGTAGATCATGGTATAGTATGGTAGATCATGGTATAGTATGGTAGATCATGGTATAGTATGGTAGATCATGGTATAGTATGGTAGATCATTGTATAGTATGGTAGATCATGGTATAGTATGGTAGATCATGGTATAGTATAATAGATCATGGTATAGTATGGTAGATCATGGTATAGTATGGTAGATCATTGTATAGTATGGTAGATCATGGTATAGTATGGTAGATCATGGTATAGTATTGTAGATCATGGTATAGTATGGTAGATCATGGTATAGTATGGTAGATCATGGTATAGTATGGTAGATCATGGTATAGTATGGTAGATCATGGTATAGTATGGTAGATCATGGTATAGTATGGTAGATCATGGTATAGTATGGTTGATCATGGTATAGTATGGTATATCATGGTATAGTATTTTAGATCATGGTATAGTATGGTAGATCATAGTATAGTATGGTAGATCATAGTATAGTATGGTAGATCATGGAATAGTATGGTAGATCATGGTATAGTATGGTAGATCATGGTATAGTATGATAGATCATGGTATAGTATGGTAGATCATGGTATAGTATGGTAGATCATGGTATAGTATGGTAGATCATGGTATAGTATGATAGATCATGGTATAGTATGGTAGATCATAGTATAGTATGGTAGATCATGGTATAGCATGGTAGATCATGGTATAGTATGGTAGATCATGGTATAGTATGGTAGATCATGGTATAGTATGGTAGATCATGGTATAGTATGGTAGATCATGGTATAGTATGGTAGATCATAGTATAGTATGGTAGATCATGGTATAGTATGGTAGATCATGGTATAGTATGGTAGATCATGGTATAGTATGGTAGATCATGGTATAGTATGGTAGATCATGGTATAGTATGGTAGATCATGGTATAGTATGGTAGATCATGGTATAGTATGGTAGATCATGGTATAGTATGGTAGATCATAGTATAGTATGATAGATCATGGTATAGTATGGTAGATCATGGTATAGTATGGTAGATCATGGTATAGTATGTTAGATCATGGTATAGTATGGTAGATCATGGTATAGTATGGTAGATCATGGTATAGTATGGTAGATCATAGTATAGTATGGTAGATCATAGTAGATCATGGTATATTATGGTAGATCATGGTATAGTATGGTAGATCATGGTATAGTATGGTAGATCATGGTATAGTATGGTAAATCATTGTACAGTATGGTAGATCATGGTACAGTATGGTAGATCATGGTATAGTATGGTAGATCATGGTATAGTATGGTAGATCATGTATAGTATGGTAGATCATGGTATAGTATGGTAGATCATGGTACAGTATGGTAGATCATGGTATAGTATGGTAGATCATGGTATAGTATGGTAGATGTGTGGAGATGGACCAGGATCAACTCTTCCTCACTTTCTCTCACCCTCAATCTCCCTGTCTTCTTCCTTAATTCATTATCCCCTCTCTCCCTCTTTCACCCTCACAAATATCACCTCTCCCTACCTCTGTCTCCCTTCCCCCTACCTCCCTCCCTCCACCCTCCCTCTCTCCCTCCTTCTCTCCCTCCATTAAGTTGATACTGGATATTCCAGCCAAAGTTTTCGACTATCGGAAGATAATTGGATTTCGGGCGACAAAGACTCACCAAAATGGGTTAAACTGGCGCCAAAATTGTTTAGACCGGCGCCAAAATGGTTTACACCGGTGCCAAAATGGTTTACACCGGTGCCAAAATGGTTTAGACTGGCGCTAAAAATGGCTTAGACCGGCGCCAAAATGGGTCAAACCGGAGCCAAATGGGTTAAGTGGCGCCAAATTGATTTAAACTGGCATCAAAATAGTTGCAATCAGGACTTAATATAACTGTTATGTTAATTCTTCCTCTACTACCTGTACTCTAGTTAGTACTGTACACGAGAGTACACAAATGTATCCACACTGTGTGTGTGTACTCACCTATTTATACTCACCTATTTGTACTCACCAGGGATCGATTCACACCTTGTGTATGTACTCACCTAATTGTGGTTGCAGGGGTCGAGACTCAGCTCCTGGCCCAGCCTCTTCGCTGTCCGCTACTGGGTCTCTGCTCTCCCTGCTCCATGAGCTTTATCATACCTCGTCTTAAAACTATGTATGGTTCCTGCCTCCACTATATCTTTCTCTAGACTATTCCACTTCCTGACTACTCTGTGGCTAAAGAAATGCTTCCTAACATCCCTTTGACTCATCTGAGTCTTCAGCTTCCAGTTGTGTCCCCTTGTTTCTGTGTTCCCTCTCTGGAACATCCTGTCCCTGTCTACCTTGTCGATTCCCCGCAGTATTTTGTATGTCGTTATCATGTCTCCTCTGACCCTTCTTTCCTCCAGTGTTGTTAGTCCTATTTCCCTCAACCTTTCCTCATAGGACATACCCCTGAGTTGTAGAACTAACCTTGTCGCAAACCTTTGCACTTTCTCTAGTTTCTTTACGTGCTTGACCAGGTGTGGGTTCCAGACTGGTGCTGCATATTCTAGTATGGGCCTGACGTACACGGTGTACAGTGTCTTGAACGATTCCTTGTTAAGGTAACGGAACGCTAATCTTAGGTTTGCCAGTCGCCCATATGCTACCGCAGTTATCTGGTTGATGTGTGCCTCCGGAGACGTGCTTGGCGTTATACTCACCCCAAGGTCTTTCTCCTTTGCCGAGGTTTGTAGCCTTTGCCCGCCTAGCCTGTACTCTGTCAGCGGTCTTCTTTGCCCTTCTCCGATCTTCATGACTTTGCATTTGGTGGGATTGAATTCGAGAAGCCAGTTGCTAGACCAGATGTCAAGCTTGTCCAGGTCTGTTTGAAGTCCTGCTTGGTCCTCTTCCGATGTGATTCTCCTCATTAATTTCACATCATCTGCGAACAGAGACACTTCTGAGTCTATCCCATCCGTCATGTCATTTACATATACCAAGAATAACACTGGTCCTAGGACTGACCCCTGCGGTACGCCGCTCGTCACAGGCACCCACTGTGATACCTCATCACGCACCATGACCCGTTGTTGCCTCCCTGTGAGGTATTCCCTGATCCATTCCAGTGCCCTTCCTGTTATACATGCTTGTTCTTCCAACTTCTTTACTAATCTCATGTGAGGAACTGTGTCGAAGGCATTCCTGCAGTCCAGGAAAATGCAATCAACCCACCCTTCTCTCTCTTGCCTTACCTCTGTTACTTTATCATAGAACTCTAGGAGGTGTGTTACACAGGATTTGCCTTCCCGGAATCCGTGCTGTCTGGTGTTTATTGTCCTGTTCAGCTCGAGGTGCTCCACCATTCTTTTCCTGATGATTTTCTCCAGGACTTTGCACACTATACATGTAAGTGACACCGGTCTATAGTTTAGTGCCTCTTTTCTGTCTCCATTTTTAAAGTTGGGGACTACGTTGGCCTTCTTCCATACCTCAGGTATCTGCCCATTTTCAAGGGATGTGTTGAATATTATGGTAAGTGGCACACTCAGTACCTCAGCTTCTTCCCGAAGAACCCACGGGGAGATATTGTCCGGACCCATCGCCTTTGAGGTATCAAGGTCACTGAGTAACTGCTTCACCTCCTCCTCAGTTGTGTGTATGCCCTCTAGCACTTGATACATCCCTTGTTGGTGACGCACCCCGTCCTGTCTACCCAGCTGCCTTCCTTCCTCCACTGTGAATACTTCCTTAAACCTCAAGTTGAGCTCCTCACATACCTCTTGATCGTTACTTGTGAGTTCCCCATCTTCTCTCCTCAGCCTTATCACCTGGTCTTTAACTGTTGTCTTCATTCTGTTGTCTTCCTCCCTTCTGTGTGTGGTGTGTGTGTGTGTGTGTGTGTGTGTGTGTGTGTGTGTGTGTGTGTGTGTGTGTGTGTGTGTGTGTGTGTGTGTGTGTGTGTGTTGTGTGTGTGTGTGTGTGTGTGTGTGTGTGTGTGTGTGTGTGTGTGTGTGTGTGTGTGTGTGTGTGTGTGTGTGTGTGTGTGTGTGTGTGTGTGTGTGTATGTGTGTGTGTGAGTACTCACCAAATTGTACTCACTTAATTGTGGTTGCAGGTACTCACCTAGTTGTGGTTGCAGGTACTCACCTAGTTGTGGTTGCAGGTACTCACTTAGTTGTGGTTGCAGGGGTCGAGTCACAGCTCCTGTGTGTAAGTGTGTGTGTGTACTCACCTGTTTATGGTTGCAGGGGTCGAGACTCAGTTCAGCTGGTCCAGCAGGTCCAAGTAGTCTAGTTGGTCCAGGTGGTCCAGGTAGTCTAGTTAATTTAGGTAGTCTAGTTGGTCCAGCTGGTCCATATAGTCTACTTGGTCCAGGTGGTTCAGTTGGTCCAGATGATCCAAATGGACCTCTCTCAAAGATTAAGACATCTCTGACCACTGACACAATGGTCTTTCTCTCAGACCACTGACAATGGTCTATCTCTCAGACCACTGACAATGGTCTTTCTCTCAGACCACTGACAATGGTCTTTCTCTCAGACCACTGACACAATGGTCTTTCTCTCAGACCACTGACACAATGGTCTTTCTCTCAGACCACTGACACAATGGTCTTTCTCTCAGACCACTGACACAATGGTCTTTCTCTCAGACCACTGACACAATGGTCTTTCTCTCAGACCACTGACACAATGGTCTTTCTCTCAGACCACTGACACAATGGTCTTTCTCTCAGACCACTGACACAATGGTCTTTCTCTCAGATTACTGACACAATGGTCTTTCTCTCAGACCACTGACACAATGGTCTTTCTCTCAGACCACTGACACAATGGTCTTTCTCTCAGATTACTGACACAATGGTCTTTCTCTCAGACCACTGAGATACCATAAATCGAGCATCTACTTGTGGCACTCACGCAGAGAGGCCAGGAGCTGTGGCTCGACCCCTGGAACCACAAATAAGTGAGTACTGATGGTGCTGGTGACGACATAGAAAGTACTCAGCAGGTTACTCAAGGCAGCAGATACCACATATGAGGGAGAGAGAAAGTGGAGGCAGACACCGTACACAGCTTGCAGTTGAGGTACGACACACTGGTCAGGTGTTGCAGCTGAGGCACGACACACTGGTCAGGTGTTGCAGCTGAGGTACGACACACTGGTCAGGTGTTGCAGCTGAGGTACGACACACTAGTCAGGTCTTCCAGCTCAGGTACGGCACACTGGTCAGGTCTTGCAGCTCAGGTACGGCACACTGGTCAGGTCTTGCAGCTCAGGTACGGCACACTGGTCAGGTCTTGCAGCTCAGGTACGGGACACTGGTCAGGTATTGCAGCTCAGGTACGGCACACTGGTCAGGTCTTGCAGCTCAGGTACGACACACTGGTCAGGTCTTGCAACTCAGGTACGACACACTGGTCAGGTATTGCAGCACAGGTACGGCACACTGGTCAGGTCTTGCAGCTCAGGTACGGCACACTGGTCAGGTCTTGCAGCTCAGGTACGACACACTGGTCAGGTCTTGCAGCTCAGGTACGGCACACTGGTCAGGTCTTGCAACTCAGGTACGGCACACTGGTCAGGTATTGCAGCTCAGGTACAGCACACTGGTCAGGTCTTGCAGCTCAGGTACGGCACACTGGTCAGGTCTTGCAGCTCAGGTACGACACACTGGTCAGGTCGTGCAGCTCAGGTACGACACACTGGTCAGGTCTTGCAACTCAGGTACGGCACACTGGTCAGGTATTGCAGCTCAGGTACAGCACACTGGTCAGGTCTTGCAGCTCAGGTACGGCACACTGGTCAGGTCTTGCAGCTCAGGTACGACACACTGGTCAGGTCTTGCAGCTCAGGTACGACACTGGTCAGGTCTTGCAACTCAGGTACGACACACTCGTCAGGTCTTGCAGCTCAGGTACGACACTGGTCAGGTCTTGCAGCTCAGGTACGACACACTGATCAGGTCTTGCAGCTCAGGTACGACACACTGGTCAGGTCTTGCAGCTCAGGTACGACACACTGATCAGATCTTGCAGCTCAGGTACGACACACTGGTCAGGTCTTGCAGCTCAGGTACGGCACACTGGTCAGGTCTTGCAGCTCAGGTACGGCACACTGGTCAGGTCTTGCAGCTCAGGTACGACACACTGGTCAGGTCTTGCAGCTCAGGTACGACACTGGTCAGGTCTTGCAGCTCAGGTACGGCACACTGGTCAGGTCTTGCAGCTCAGGTATGACACACTGGTCAGGTCTTGCAGCTCAGGTACGACACACTGGTCAGGTCTTGCAGCTCAGGTACGACACACTGGTCAGGTCTTGCAGATCAGGTACGTCACACTGGTCAGGTATTGCAGCTCAGGTACGGCACACTGGTCAGGTCTTGCAGCTCAGGTACGACAAACTGGTCAGGTCTTGCAGCTCAGGTACGACACACTGGTCAGGTCTTGCAGCTCAGGTACGACACATTGGTCAGGTCTTGCAGCTCAGGTACGACACACTGGTCAGGTCTTGCAGCTCAGGTACGACAAACTGGTCAGGTCTTGCAGCTCAGGTACGACACACTGGTCAGGTCTTGCAGCTCAGGTACGACACACTGGTCAGGTCTTGCAGCTCAGGTACGACACACTGGCCAGGTCTTGCAGCTCAGGTACGACACACTGGCCAGGTCTTGCAGCTCAGGTACGACACACTGGTCAGGTCTTGCAGCTCAGGTACGACACACTGGTCAGGTCTTGCAGCTCAGGTACGACACACTGGTCAGGTCTTGCAGCTCAGGTACGACACACTGGTCAGGTCTTGCTGCAACATAAGCTCTATTCCACTACAATATATTTCACATTCTGTATTATTAATAATCCAACGAGAAATATAAATATTAATTCCGGACCTGGAATAATTTAACTTAATATCTACTCTGGTCTGAGACCACTTTTGGTCATGACGCTGGTCAGAATATATGAATATTCTAGGTTTATGTGACTACCTACCTCTCTCTCTCTCTCTCTCTCTCTCTCTCTCTCTCTATATATATATATATATATATATATATATATATATATATATATATATATATATATATATATATATATAATAATATATATATTTCACAAACACTGATCTCTGGCCGACGGAGACTCCGACCCTACGAACCTTGTGACAGGAACGCAGTGCTTTACCGACCGTACCACACTGGACCAATACCTGGCATCCAGCTCACGCTAGACGTTGATCCAAGGCACCCAGCTTTCGGCAGGTGGCTTACAGCTTTTCATCTCATCCCCTGCATGCATCGACACAACTAGAGATTTTTACAATGCTAGGAATTCGCAAGAGCAGGCCAGAGATCAGTGTTTGTGAATATTTCGCCTGCTCTTGGTTTGGGAATAGGGTAGTTGATGAGTGGAACAGTCTGCCTAGTAGGGTCATTGAAGCTAGGACCATGGGTAGTTTCAAATTTAGGTTGGATAAATACATGAGTGAGAGGGTTGGATTTGAGTGGGACTCGCACTTGAGTTAATAGAATCTGAAAAGCTTATTTCTTGGGTAGAATTGAAAATTAGGTTGGGCAATTATTCTGTTAGTGGGATGGATTGTGAAGGACCTGCCTAGTATGGGCCAACGGCCTACTGCAGTGTTCCTCCTTTCTTATGTTCTTATGTTCTTATTCCTAGCATATATATTTTCCAGGTAGATCTGTCTGTGACTCGATAAAGCCCACTGCGTGGGCGAAACGTTTAATAAAGGATCACTTATACTGCTTATGTGTTTATTTTCCAAATAAACCTAAGAAAAAAGGTGCAGCGGCCTGTTTTTCCCCCGGGGCCCACAATCCGCCCCTAAAATTTCCCAATTTTTCAATGCACCTAAGAAAAAGCTGTTTCCTCTGTGCGGTCCCAAATCAACCCCTCACTTGGTTTTCCCTGGTGGCCGGTCAGCATGGACTGGGCGGCGTTCCCTCATCCACCTACCAACCAATCTTCTATTCGCTTTCTTCTAAACTTTCTCGAATCCATTATTGCGGGTTCTCTCTTGGAGATATCCTCAAGACCTTATTTATATCCCCTTTGTTAATACCCCCACTTGTATCCTCGTCGCCCCCTCATTTCGTCTTACAAGTGAATGTAATTTTAGGGTCTTCAATCTTTCTTCAAGGAAGATTTCTTGCCTATTATTTTTAGTTTTCGCTGAATGTTTTCTAACGAATTTATGTCCATTCTGTAATATGGAACCACGGCGGGGGATACACATAAGAACATA
Source organism: Cherax destructor (assembly GCA_009830355.1). NCBI lineage: Eukaryota > Metazoa > Arthropoda > Malacostraca > Decapoda > Parastacidae > Cherax > Cherax destructor. The sequence continues at coordinate 43,549 of WNWK01016896.1, forward strand.
AGAACATAAGAAAGGGGAACACTGAGACCTGTTATACAGGCAGGTCCTTCACAATCCATCCCCTAACAGAATATTTGCTCAACCCAATTTTCAAAGATACCCAGAAATAGCTTTGACAATTTCCCATATGGGAGTCCCCCAAATCCAAAACCCCCTCCTCGTTTTCCAACCAAATTT
>WNWK01016897.1:0-43725 GCA_009830355.1 Cherax destructor
GTTTATGGATAGGGAATTTTGTCTTAAGGATAGGAATAGGAGGCAGAGGGTATGTTATCCTGGGGCTGGGATGAAGGATATTGTTTGCAGTCTGGACGACATCATGAGAGGTAATGGGAGCAATCCTATTATCTGTCTCAGTGCTGGAGGCAACGATGTTGGCAGATGTAGGAGTGAGGAGCTGATTAGCAGCTATAGGTCAGCAATAGACAGAATTAGGAAGAAGGGTGGGAACCCTGTCATATGTGGTATTTTGCCAAGGAGAGGAGTTGGAAATGAATGGTTGTCCAGGGCAATTGGTGTCAATTGCTGGCTGGACAAATACTGTAAGGAAAATGCAGTAACATTCATTGACAACTGGGACCTCTTCTATGGCAGAAGTGACATGTATGCTAGGGATGGGGTTCACTTATCTAGGTCTGGGGTGGGGGCACTGGCAACTGCAGTGGAGGGAGCTGTTAGGGTTTTAAACTAGAAAAAGTTAGTTGTATAGGTTATGGAGGGAAAACAGTGAAGTCCCAGTGTAGTAATGTTATAAATTCTAGGGGAACTAGTAATAGGCAGAATAAGGTGGGTATTAGAAAGCCAGTGGCACTAGGTGACAAGGACAGTAATAGGTATTGTGGAAAAACAGAAATGAGCAGGAAGGGTAAAGAGAAAGGAGGGTCTTTTAATGTATATTACACCAATAGTCGTAGTGCTAGGAATAAGATGGACGAGTTAAGATTAGTTTCTAGTGCGGGTAATATTGATGTTTTTGCAATAACTGAGACATGGTTTAATATGAAAAATCGGGACATGCCTGCTGAATGTCACATTCAGGGTTTTAAATTGTTCCAAGTAGACAGAAGTATCGGGAAGGGGGGTTGGGTGGCACTCTATGTCCGTGATGATTTAAATTGTTGCATAAGAACGGGTATAAAGTCTGAAATAACACATACAGAGTCTGTCTGGATAGAATTTTCAGAGGGGTGTGAAAAATTGATTTTAGGCATGATTTACCGTCCTCCAAACTTAGATAGTGAACAAGGGAGACTTGGGATGAAACAAGTGTAGTAATATTATGAATTCTAGGAGATAAATTATGTAATATCACAGTCACTAGCGAAATGGTTATGAAACAAGTAGACCGACTGAAACAAAATAAATCGCCGGGTCCTGATGAGCTTTTTGCAAGAGTTCTTAAGGAATGCAAAATGGAACTCTGTGAACCATTATCTAACATTTTTAATTTATCTCTTCAAACATGTGTAGTGTCTGTTATGTGGAAGATGGCCAATGTAATTCCTATTTTTAAAGTAGGGGACAAGTCACTACCGTCAATTACCGCCCAATAAGCCTGACCTCAATTGTAGGCAAATTACTAGAGTCAATTATAGCTGATATTATTAGAAGCCATCTAGATAACCATAATTTGATTAATGATACTCAGCATGGATTCACGAGGGGCCGTTCTTGCCTATTTAATTTGTTAACCTTCTTCAGTAAAGCTTTTGAGGCTGTTGATCACGATAAAGAATTCGATATTGTTTATTTAGACTTTAGTAAAGCTTTTGATAGAGTACCTCACCAGAGACTGTTAAAGAAAGTGGCAGCTCATGGCATTGGGGAAAAAGTGCTGTCATGGCTCACCAATAGGAAGCAGAGAGTGTGCATAAATGGGGTTAAATCCGAATGGGGACTTGTAACAAGTGGTGTTCCACAGGGATCAGTCTTAGGTCCATTGTTATTTATAATATATATCAATGACCTTGGCGAGGGAATTACTAGTGATATGAGCAAATTCGCCGACGACACGAAGATAGGTAGGATAATTGATTCAAACATAGATGTCATAGAACTTCAGGAAGATTTAGACAAACTTAATTCGTGGTCAGAAAAGTGGCAGATGCAGTTCAATGTAGATAAAGGCAAGGTTCTGAAGCTCGGGAGTGTCCATAACCACTTATAAGTTAAATAACGTCAGTGGCACTAGGTGACAAGGACTGTAATAGGTATAGTGGAAAAGCAGAAATGAGCAGGAAGGGTAAAGAGAAAGGGGGATCTTTATATGTATATTACACTAATAGTCGTAGTGCTAGAAATAAGATGGACGAGTTGAGATTATTTGCAAGTATGGGTAATATTGATGTTTTTGCAATAACTGAGACGTGATTTAATATGAAAAATCGGGACATGCCTGCTGAATGTCACATCCAGGGTTTTAATTTGTTCCAAGTTGACAGAAGTATCGGGATAGGGGGTGGGGTGGCCCTCTATGTCCGTGATCATTTAAATTGTTGCATAAAAATGGGCACAAAGTCTGAAATAATACATACAGAGTCTGTCTTGATAGAATTTTCAGAAGAGTGTGAAAAATTGATTTTAGGCGTGATATATCGTCCTCCAAACTTAGATAGGGAACAAGGGAGACTACTCTGGGAGGAAATTGTTAAGGTCACAAGGCACGATAATGTAGTAATTCTAGGGGACTTTAACTTTAGTCAGATTGATTGGAATTTCTTGACAGGGAATTTAGAATCTAACGACTTTTTAGAAGTAGTTCAGGATTGTTTTTTGAAGCAGTTTGTGACAGAACCTACAAGGGGAAATAATCTACTTGACTTGGTTCTGGCAAAAAAGGAATCCCTTGTTAATAAATTAGAAATTACAGAGGAACTGTCACAAGCGACCACAAGTCAACTACCTTTAGTATTGAATGGATGTATGATAATAGGGATAATTCAGTAACAGTCCAAGACTTTCGCTTAGCAGATTATAATGGGCTTAGAGAACACTTATCAACTGTGGACTGGGGTAATGAAGAGAGCTATCAATATGACAGCTTTCTTAACACTATACAGGCTGCCCAAAAAACATTTATCCCATATAAAGAAATTAGATCAAGTAGAAATGACCTGAAATGGATGAATAACAGGCTCAAATATCTTTTAGGGCAGAAGAAAGGAATTTATAGGTGCATAAATAGAGGTGAGGGTCATCTTATAAATCAGTATACTGACATTAAGAGGGACGTTAAAAAGGGTATAAGAAAAGCTAAATGGGACTATGAAATTAAAGTTGCCAGGGATTCAAAAACCCAAAAAGTTTTTTCCAGGTTTATAGAACAAAAGTTAGGGATAAGATAGGTCCCCATAAAAATAACTCTGGGCATCTTACGACAAGGAGAATGATATGTACTCTATATTTAATAATTATTTTCTCTCGGTTTTCACACAGGAAGACACTAATAAAGCTGCCACTTTCCTTAATAGTCTCTGGGCGGTACCCTATCAAAAGCCTTACTAAAATCTAAATAAACAATATCGAATTCTTTGTCGTGATCAACAGCCTCAAAAGCTTTACTGAAGAAGGTTAATAAATTAAATAGGCAGGAACGGCCCCTCGTGAATCCATGCTGGTATCATTAATCAAATTATGGTTATCTAGATGGCTTCTTATAATATCAGCTATAATTCACTCTAATAATTTGCCTACAATTGAGGTCAGGCTTATTGGGCGGTAATTTGACGGTAGTGACTTGTTCCCTGCTTTAAAAATAGGAATTACATTAGCCATCTTCCACATATCAGACACTACACCTGTTTGAAGAGATAAATTAAAAATGTTAGTTAATGGTTCACAGAGTTCCATTTTGCATTCCTCAAGAACCCTTGAAAAAAGTTCATCAGGACCCGGCAATTTTTTTTGTTTCAGTCAGTCTACTTGTTTCATAACCATTTTGCTAGTGACTGTGATATTACATAATTTATCTTCTTCAGGGCCACTATAAAAATTATTACTGGGATATTATTAATGTCTTCCTGTGTGAAAACCGAGAGAAAATAATTATAAAAAAAAGAACACATATCATTCTCCTTGTCAGTAAGATGCCCAGAGTTATTTTTAAGGGGACCTATCTTATCCCTAACTTTTGTTCTATAAACTTGGAAAAAACTTTTGTGGTTAGTTTTTGAATCCCTAGCAACTTTAATTTCATAGTCCTGTTTAGCTTTTCTTATCCCCTTTTTAACGTCCCTCTTAATGTCAGTATACTGATTTATAAGATGACTCTCACCTCTTTTTATGTGCCTTTAAATTCCTTTATTCTGCCCTAAAATATATTTGAGTCTATTATTCATCCATTTTGGGTCATTTCTACTTGATCTAATTTCTTTATATGGGATAAATGTTCTTTGGGCAGCCTGTATAGTGTTAAGAAACCTGTCATATTGATAGCTGTCTTCGTTACCCCAGTCCACAGATGATAAGTATTCCCTAAGCCCATTGTAATCTGCTAAGCGAAAATCTGGGACCGTTACTGAATTATGCCTACTATCATACATTCATTCAATGCTAAAGGTAATTGATTTGTGGTCGCTTGTGCCAAGTTCCTCTGTAATTTCTAAATTATTAACAAGGGATTCCTTGTTTGCCAGAATCAAGTCAAGTAGGTTATTTCCCCCTTGTAGGTTCTGTCACAAACTGCTTCAAAAAACAATCCTGAACTACTTCTAAAAAGTCATTAGATTCTAAATTCCCTGTCAAGAAATTCCAATCAATCTGAGTAAAGTTAAAGTCCCCTAGAATTACTACGTTATCGTGCCTTGTTACCTTAACAATTTCCTCCCAAAGTAGTCTCTCTTGTTCCCTATCTAAGTTTGGAGGACGATATATCACGCCAAAAAACAATTTTTCACACCCCTCTGAAAATTCTATCCAGACAGACTCTGTATGTATTATTTCAGACTTTATACCCATTTTTATGCAACAATTTAAATGATCACGGATGTAGAGTGCCACCCCACCCCCCTTTCCGATGCTTCTGTCTACTTGGAACAATTTAAAACCCTGAATGTGACATTCAGCAGGCATGTCATTTTTGCCATAGAAGAGGTCCCGGTTGTCTATGAATGTTACTGCATTTTCCTTAGTGTTTGTCCATCCAGCAATTGACTCCAATTGCCCTGGACAACCATTCACTTCCAACTCCTCTCCTGGGCGAAATGCCACATATGACAGGGTTCCCTTCCTTCTTCCTAGATATCTCTATTGCTGTTCTATACCTGCTAATCAGGTCTTCACTCCTATGTCTGCCAACATCGTTGCCTCCTGGACTGAGGCAAATATTAGGATTGTTCCCATTACCTCTCATGATATCATCTAGACGGCTAACAATATCCCCAATCCCAGCCCCAGGAAAACATACCCTCTGCCTCCTCTTCCTGTCCCCAAGACAAAAAGCCCTATCCATAAACTTTACCTGACTGTCCCCAACTAAAACAACGTGCCTACCTTCTCTGGAGGAGTTCGTTGTGACGTTCTCGATGATTTTCGTTGGGATGGCCTTCATTGGAATGGTCTTCGCTGGGGTTTCAAGGGATGTCGACTCACCCTCCTCTGCCAATGCTTCCTTGGTGCTTGTTGTGATGTTCCCAGTAGACAACCTACATTTGTCGGGTAGCACAGAAATGGGTTCTTCGTTGTTTCTGCCACTTCATCAGTCTTCTCGACCCTCAGCTTCGTTCCATGTTGGCCGGCTACTGCCCAGGTACCCTTCCTGACCTGAGGACTCACAACAGGATTATTACTACGAATCCTCTTGTTTTCCTCCATCAATCGCTGTATCTCGAGCTTAGCTACTCTAAGCTCCTCCTTAAGCTTCTGGTAAAGTTGTTCAATGGAGGACATTTTGGTTCAGATTCACAGACAGTACACTAGACGCGTCCTCACTGAGCTAAGTACAGGTCAGCACTCAAGCTACGTACAGATCAGCACTCAAGCTAAGTACAGGTCAGCACAGACAAGTTAAGTACAGGTCAGCACTGTACTTAAAGATGGAAGCAGGTCATGACTACAGGTTAGACACACACACACAGATGGAAGCAGGTCATGACTACAGGTTAGACACACACAGTTGGAAGCAGGTCCTAACTACAAGTTAGGCCAGGGTAGATATTCGTAGGCAGACGTGTGCCACTCGTCTAAATCATCAACCTGTGTGTTCTCTCTCTCATTTATCTACCTTCCTAAGTGGTGTCGAGTGATTATTTTAAGTGGTATTTAACGAGTGTTTTAAGTGGTGTTTAACGAGTGTTTTAAGTGGTGTTTAACGAGTGTTTTAAGTGGTGTTTAACGAGTTTATAAGTGGTGCTTAACAAGTGTTTTAAGTGGTGTTTAACGAGTGTTTTAAGTGGTGTTTAACGAGTGTTTTAAGTGGTATTTAACGAGTGTTTTAAGTGGTGTTTAACGTGTTGCAGGTTCACTCAGGGGTTCGTTGATGTTCGTGAACGAGAGAGGAATTATAAACGAGGTTCAATGAAGCAAGGAAGACAACTGATGAACCTTCATAATAACGAGGCTGGCAGGAGGGTGAGTATCCCCCAGATGTGTTAGGTATCCCCCAGCTGTGTTATGCATCCCCCCAGCTGTGTTATGCATCCACCAGCTGTGTTATGCATCCCCCAGCTGTGTTAGGTATCCCACAGCTGTGTTAGGAATCCCACAGCTGTGTTAGGTATCACTCAGCTGTGTCAGGAATTCCACAGCTGTGTTAGGTATCCCACAGCCGTGTTAAGTATCACTCAGCTGTGTTAGGTATCCCCCAGCTGTGTTAGGTATCACTCAGCTGTGTTAGGTATCCCACAGTTGTGTTAGGTATCCCACAGCTGTGTTAGGTATCCCACAGCTGTGTTAGGTATCCCCCAGCTGTGTTAGGTATCCCCTAGCTGTGTTAGGTATCACTCAGCTGTGTTAGGTATCCCACAGCTGTGTTAGGTACTCACAGTTGTGTTAGGTACCCCCAGCTGTGTTAGGTATCACTCAGCTGTGTTATGCATCTCCCAGCTGTGTTATACATCCTCCAGCTGTGTTAGGTATCCCACAGCTGTGTTAGATATCCCACAGCTGTGTTAGATATCCCTCAACTGTGTTAGGTATCCCCAGCTGTGTTAGGTATCCCCAGCTATCTTAGGTATCCCACAACTGTGTTAGGTATCCTACAGCTGTGTTAGGTATTCCTCAGCTGTGTTAGGTATCCCTAGCTGTGTTAGATATCCCTAGCTGTGTTAGATATCCCCAACTGTGTTAGGTATCCCCCAGCTGTTTTAGGTATCCCACAACTGTGTTAGGTATCCCCCAGATATCTTAGGTATCCCACAGCTGTTAGGTATACCACAGCTGTCTTAGGTATCCCCAGCTGTGATAGGTATCCCCAGCTGTGTTAAGTATCCCCAACTGTGTTAAGTATCTCACAGCTGTGTTAGGTATCTCCAGCTGTCTTATGTATCCCACATCTGTATTAGGTATCCCCAAGCTATCTTAGGTATCCCACAGCTGTTAGGTATCCCCCAGCTATGTTAAGTATCCTCAGCTATGTTAAGTATCCCCCAGCTCCCATAGGTATCCCACAGCTGTGTTAGGTATCCCCAGCTGTGTTAGGTATCCCCAGCTGTGTCAGGTATCTCTTAGTTGTGTTAGGTATCCCCAGCTGTGTTAGGTATCCCTGAGTTGTGTTAGGTATCCCCAGCTGTCTTAGGTATCCCACAGCTGTGTTAGGACTCCCCAGCTGATTTAGGTATCCCTCAGTTGTGTTAGGTATCCCCAGCTGTTTTAGGTTCCTACATCTGTGTTAGGTATCACAGCTGTGTTAGGTGTCCCCAGCTGTGTTAAGTATCCCCCAGCTGTGTTAGGTATCTTTCAGCTGTTTAGGTATCCCTTAGCTGTGTTTGGTATCCCCTAGTTGTGCTAGGCATCTCCCAACTGTTTTGCGTATCCCTCATCTGTGTTAAGTATCCCCATCTGTGTTAGGTATCCCCAACTGTTTTAGACATCCTTCAGCTGTGTTAGTTATCTCCAGCTGTGTTAGGTATTCCCATCTGTGTTAGGTATCCCCAACTGTTTTAGACATCCTTCAGCTGTGTTAGGTATTCCCATCTGTGTTAGGTATGGTATCCCTATCTACGTTAGGTATCCCCAACTGCTTTAGGTATCCATCAGCTGTCTTAAGCATCCCCAGCTGTGTTAGGTATCCCTCAGCGGTGTTTGGTATCCCCCAGTTGTGCTAGGCATTTCCCAACTGTTTTGCGTATCCCTCATCTGTGTTAAGTATCCCCATCTGTGTTAGGTATCCCCAACTGTTTTAGACATCCTTCAGCTGTTTTAGTTATCCCCAGCTGTGTTAGGTATTCCCATCTGTGTTAGGTATCCCTATCTACGTTAGGTATCCCCAACTGCTTTAGGTATCCATCAGCTGTCTTAAGCATCCCCAGCTGTGTTAGGTATTCCCCAGCTGTGTTAGGTATCCCTCAGCTGTGTTGATGGATCTTCATAATAACGAGACTGGCAGGAGGGTGAGTATCCCTCAGCTGGATTAGGTATACCTCAGCTGTGTTTGGTATCTTTCTACTGTGGTAGGTATACCTTACCTGTGGTAGGTATCCCTCAGCTGTGTTAGGTATCCTTCTGCAGTGTTTTGTATACCTTAGCTGTGTTAGGTATCCCTCTGCTGTGTTAGGTATCCCTATGCTGTGTTAGCTATCCCTCTGCTGTGTTAGCTATCCCTCTATTTTTGGTCATTTATCTGCTGTGTTATGTATCCCTGTACTGTATTAGGTATCTCTCTAATGTATTAGGTATCCCTCTACTGTGTTAGGTATCTCTCTAGTGTGTTAAGTATCCCTGTAATGTGTTAGGAATCCCTCTACTTTTATACATTCCTCCGTTGTGTTAGGTATTCCTGTATTGTGCTAGTTATGCTTCTTTTGTGTTAAGTATCCCTCAAATGTGAGAGGTGTCCTACTGAGTTGGGTATCCCTTTACTGTGTCAGGAATCTTTATGCTGTGTTATGTATCCCTCTGCTGTGTTAGGTATCCCTCTGCTGTGTTAGGTATCCCTCTGCTGTGTTAGGTATCCCTCTGCTGTGTTAGGTATCCCTCTGCGGTGTTAGGTATCCCTCTGCTGTGTTAGGTATCCCTCTGCTGTGTTAGGTATCCCTCTGCTGTGTTAGGTATCCCTCTGCTGTGTTAGGTATCCCTCTGCTGTGTTAAGTTTCCCTCTTCTATGTTAAGCATATCTCAACTGTGTTTGGTAACCATCTACTGGCATTAATGTTTGGTATACCTGTAAGTTTGTTAGGTATTCCTCTACATTGTAAGCATCCCTTTACTGCATTAGGTATCCCCCTTTTAGCAGAAGGGTGGGTATTTGGTATCCCATTTATCTTCGGGTGTCATTTGATTAATTTGTCTTAAGTATCCCTTTTTGGATTAGATATTCCTCTTCTGTTACTAGTATCCATATTTAAGTATCCCTATTAAGGTATACTGTTCATGTTAAGTATAACTTAACAGAGAGGTTTGTATATCTCTCGGTATATACATTGAGAGTTGTATATCTCTCGGCATATACACTGAGAGGTATATCTCTCAGTATATACACTGAGAGGTGTATATCTCTCGGTATATACACTGAGGTGTGTATATCTCTCAGTATATACACTGAGAGGTGTATATCTCTCGGTATATACACTGAAAGGTGTATATCTCTCAGTATATACACTGAGAGATGTATATCTCTCGGTATATACATTGAGAGGTATATCTCTCAGTATATACACTGAGAGGTGTATATCTTTCGGTATATACACTGAGGTGTGTATATCTCTCGGTATACATACTGAGAGGTGTATATCTCTCGGTATACACACTGAGAGGTGTATATCTCTCGGTATACACACTGAGAGGTGTATATCTCTCGGTATACACACTGAGAGGTGCATATCTCTCGGTATATACACTGAGAGGTGTTTATCTCTCGGTATATACACTGAGAGGTGTATATCTCTTAGTATATACACTGAGAGGTGTGTAATACACATGTATTATAATTCAGTATATACACAGCAGTGTCAATATGCACCAGAATATACATAGTATACAGCAGGATATACACAATATACAGCAATATATACACAGTGTAAAGCAATGTATACACAGTATACACCAGAATACACACAGTATACAACAGGATACTGGACATACCAGGACGTGCCGTGTATACTACTTAAGGTGTATTATCTCTGTATTTCGTCAGACTGATTCATAATGTATTGTATTTTTGTCCAAAATTTATGCAATATACAATGTAATTGAGCTTTATAAGAGAAGTAACTGTATATAGCGGAACTTTATAAGAGAAGTGACTGTACATAGCGGAACTTTATAAGAGAACTGACTGTGGATAGAGGAACTGACTGTATATGGAGTATCTGACTGTATACAGAACTTAATACAAGAATTGACTATATATAGAGTAACTGAGTGTATATAGGGGAACTTTATAAGAGAAGCCAGTGTAATAATATAAACGTTATTAATAATGTTGGAGTGGTATCACATACAGTATTCCCCACCAGGCTGTGATTCGCAAGACTCGGGTCAACTGTAAGTGTCACGGTGTGTCTGGTTCTTGTTCCCTCATTACCTGCTGGCAGCAGCTGGCACCCTTCAGAGAGATAGGTGAGTGCCATCACCCCTCTACACCTCCCTACCACCTTCAGTGCCATACCCCCACAGGGGGCATAAAGCATAGCGTTCTTGTTCCGAACATGTTTCAATTGACTACAATATTGTATACAAGTATTCTATACCAATTTAACATTATTATGTTATTTACAAGTGCTCTTTACTGATTTAATATTGCTAACAATACACAAACAACCCACACATAAGAGCGAGAGAAGCTTATAACGATGTTTAGATACAACGTGGATCATTTACAAGTCACACTGACACACGAGGGTGAGGGAGCCAGTGTACGTATATAGGTGAGGGGGACAGTGACGGGAACAAGAGAGGAAGAACAATAAGTAGTGGTAATGCTGGTAGTGGAAGAAGAAGTAGAAGTGGTTGTGGCAGTAGAAACTAGGAGGAGTAGTTTTAGTGGCACAAGACACAGAAAGGGAAGTGTTGGGTGAAGGGAGGCAATAGTAGTGGAAGTAGAATTAGTGGTAGTAGCAGGAGGGGAAGTACCAACTAGATTACTGTGAAGGTTATTAGTCTGGTGAAAGTAAGTTTGATGTCTAGGGAACAGAGAGAGTTGTTGAGATTAGAACGACTGGAAACACAGGGAAGACAGAGAACAAGATATTTCACAGCATCTTACAGGTCGGGAGAGGACTAACACGTTCCATGAAGTCTTGAGAGTGACGGAGGTGAGCAGCAGAAAAAGAACCAAGAAAGAGAGTGAGAGTTTTGTCCAGCCAAGAAGCAAGAGAATAAGAGACAGAACCTCTGGAGGATATGATGGGACGTGGAGGAATATCAGGTTTATGAGTTTTAGGAAGACCATGGAAATATGGAAGAGGTGGATAGATAAAACTCATAAACCTGATATTCCTCCACGTCCCATCATATCCTCCAGAGGTTCTGTCTCTTATTCTCTTGCTTCTTGGCTGGACAAAACTCTCACTCTCTTTCTTGGTTCTTTTTCTGCTGCTCACCTCCGTCACTCTCAAGACTTCATGGAACGTGTTAGTCCTCTCCCGACCTGTAAGATGCTGTGAAATATCTTGTTCTCTGTCTTCCCTGTGTTTCCAGTCGTTCTAATCTCAACAACTCTCTCTGTTCCCTAGACATCAAACTTACTTTCACCAGACTAACACCCTTCACAGTAATCTAGTTGGTACTTCCCCTCCTGCTACTACCACTAATTCTACTTCCACTACTATTGCCTCCCTTCACCCAACACTTTCCTTCTAGCCTTCACAGTCACCATCTACACTACTTCTAGCCTTCACAGTCACCATCTACACTACTTCTAGCCTTCACAGTCACCATCTACACTACTTCTAGCCTTCACAGTCACTGTAGATGTCTTCCTTGTTCATTACATTGTCAAATGTTCCAAACTTCACAACTCTCCTGACTTAACCTCATCTTCTCTCCTCCTCTCTCTACCTCTTCTCCTTTCCTATTTTACTTTCTCTTCCTTTCTTCTGCCTACATGTGTTCTGTCCTTCAGTTTATTATCCATATGTTTAAGGACCTATCCCATGAGAGTCCTTAGCTCTCCTTCAGGGGTTCTTTATTTGTCCATAGACTGACCCTTCTTCATCTACCACTCCATTACTATTGTCTCCCCTCACTCACCTTTCTATCTCCTCTGCCACTAAAACTATTCTTCCTACTTTATCCTATCACAACTACTACCACTACCAACACTAACACTACTTCTTTTTCTTCCTCTCTTGGTCCCGTCCCTGTCCCCCTCACTTATATACACTGTCCCCCTCACCTACATACATTGTCCCCCTTACCTACATACACTGTCCCCCTCACTTATATACACTGTCCCCCTCACCTACATACATTGTCCCCCTTACCTACATACACTGTCCCCCTCACCTATATACACTGTCCCCTCACCTATATACACTGTCCCCCTCACCTATATACACTGTCCCTCACCTATATACATTGTCCTCCTTACCTACATACACTGTCCCCTCACTATATACACTGTCCCTCACCTATATACACTGTCCCTCACCTACATACACTGTCCCCTCACCTATATACATTGTCCCCTTACCTATATACACTGTCCCCTCACCTATATACACTGTCCCTCACCTATATACACTGTCCCTCACCTACATACACTGTCCCCTTACCTACATACACTGTCCCCTCACTTATATACACTGTCCCCTCACCTACATACTTTGTCCCCTTACCTACATACACTGTCCCTTCACCTATATACACTGTCCCCTCACCTATATACACTGTCCCCTCACCTATATACACTGTCCCTCACCTATATACACTGTCCCCTCACCTATATACACTGTCCCCCTCACCTACATACACTGTCCCCCTCACCTATATACATTGTCCCTCTACCTATATACACTGTCCCCTCACCTATATACACTGTCCCCTCACTTATATACACTGTCCCCTCACCTACATACATTGTCCCTCTTACCTACATACACTGTCCCTCACTTATATACACTGTCCCCTCACCTACATACATTGTCCCCTTACCTACATACACTGTCCCCTCACCTATATACATGTCCCTCACCTATATACACTGTCCCCTCACCTATATACACTGTCCCCTCACCTACATACACTGTCCCCTCACCTACATACACTGTCCCCTCACCTACATACATTGTCCCCTTACCTATATACACTGTTCCCTCACCTACATACACTGTCCCCTCACCTACATACACTTTCCTCACTTATATACACTGTCCCTCACCTACATACATTGTCCCCTTACCTACATACACTGTCCCCTCACTTATATACACTGTCCCTCACCTACATACATTGTCCCCTTACCTACATACACTGTCCCCTCACCTATATACACTGTCCCTCACCTATATACACTGTCCCTCACCTATATACACTGTCCCTCACCTATATACACTGTCCTCACCTACACACTGTCCCCTCACCTCATACATTGTCCCCTTACCTACATACACTGTCCCTCACCTATATACACTGTCCCTCACCTATATATTGTCCCCTCACCTATATACACTGTCCCTCACCTATATCACTGTCCCTCACCTACATACACTGTCCCTCACCTATATACACTGTCCCCTCACTATATACACTGTCCCCTACCTATATACACTGTCCCTCACCTATATACACTGTTCTTATCTACAAACACTGTCCCCTCACCTATATACACTGTTCCCTCACCTATATACACTGTCCCCTCACCATATACACTGTCCCTCACCTATATACACTGTCCCCTCACCTACATACACTGTCCCCTCACCTATATACATTGTCCCCTTACCTATATACACTGTCCCCTCACCTACATACACTGTCCCTCACCTACATACACTTTCCCCTCACTTATATACACTGTCCCTCACCTACATACATTGTCCCTCTTACCTACATACACTGTCCCCTCACTTATATACACTGTCCCCTCACCTACATACATTGTCCCTTACCTACATACACTGTCCCCTCACCTATATACACTGTCCTCACCTATATACACTGTCCCTCACCTATATACACTGTCCCTCACCTATATACACTGTCCCTCACCTACATACACTGTCCCTCACCTACATACATTGTCCCCTTACCTACATCACTGTCCCTCACCTGCTCTCACTCTATATACACTGTCCCTCCTATATACTTGTCCCCTCACCTAATACACTGTCCCCTCACCTATATACACTGTCCCCTCACCTACATACACTGTCCCCTCACTTATACACTGTCCCTCACCTATACACTGTCCCCTCACCTATATACACTGTCCCCTCACCTATATACACTGTCCCCCTATCTACAACACTGTCCCCCTCACCTATTACACTGTCCCCTCATACATGTCCCCTCATATCACTGTCCTCATATACACTGGCCTTCTCATATACACTGTCCCCTCATATACACTGTCCCCTCATATACACTGTCCCCCATATACCTGGCCTTCTCATATCACTGTCCCTCATATACTGTCCCTCACCTACATACACTGCCCATCACACTGTCCTCACTATACACTGTCCCTCACCTAATACACTGTCCCTCACCTTCTATACACTGTCCCTCACCTCATACACTGTCCCTCACCTAACCATACACTGTCCCTCACCTATATACACTGTCCCCTCACCTACATACTTGTCCCTCTACCTACATACACTGTCCTCCTTTTCACCTATATACACTGTCCTCTACTCTATATACACTGTCCCTCACCTATATACACTGTCCCTCACCTACTATACACTGTCCCTCACCTATATACACTGTCCTCACCTACATACACTGTCCCCTCACCTACATACACTGTCCTCACTACATACACTGTCCCCTCACCTACATACACTGTCCCCTCACCTACATACACTGTCCCCTCACCTACATACACTGTCCCTCACCTACATACACTGTCCCTCCACCTACATACACTGTCCTCACCTACATACACTGTCCCTCACCTACATACACTGTCCTCACCTACATACACTGTCCCTCACCTACATACACTGTCCTACTCACTTCACATACACTGTCCCCTCACCTACATACACTGTCCCCTCACCTACATACACTGTCCCCTCACCTACATACACTGTCCCCTCACCTACATACACTGTCCCCTCACCTACATACACTGTCCCTCACCTACATACACTGTCCCTCACTCTACATACACTGTCCCTCACCTACATACACTGTCCCTCACCTACATCACTGTCCCTTCACCTACATCACTGTCCCTCACCTACATACATGTCCCCTCACCTACATACACTGTCCCTCACCTACATACACTGTCCCCTCACCTCATACACTGTCCCTCACCTACATACACTGTCCCTCACCTACATACATGTCCCTCACCTACATACACTGTCCCCTCACCTACATACACTGTCCCCTCACCTACATACACTGTCCCCTCACCTACATACACTGTCCCCTCACCTACATACACTGTCCCCTCACCTACATACACTGTCCCCTCACCTACATACACTGTCCCCCTCACCTTCGCGTGTTAGTGTAACTTGTAATGGGCCAAGTTGGACCAAAACATGGTGGGTTATGTGGGTATTCTTCCAGTCATGGCATTATACCTTGTTATTTTTGCTAACGCACTTGTTAACAAGTGATGTATACCAATTTAACATCAGTAACAATGTTCTTTACAAGTGAACCACAGGAATTTAACCTAACAATGTTAACTGTTACAGGAGACTTGTTGAAGGACAAGTACGACGGGGCTACGGAGGTTAAAATTAACCGGAGGGGTAAACTGCAGGTTAAACATGCTCAGTTTAACGTACCCACCGGGGAGGACCTGGTGTACCTGCACGAGTCTCCTGACTACTGCAGGAGGAACAACACTGTGGGCTCCCTGGGTGAGTGAGTGTACCCTGGGTGAGTGTGCCCAGGGTGAGTGCACAATGGGTGAGTGACTGTACCCTGGGTGAGTGAGTGTACCCTGGGTGGCTGTGCCCTGGGTGAGTGTACCCTGGGTGAGTGCACCCTGGGTGAGTGCACCCTGGGTGAGTGTGCCCTGGTTGAGTGCACCCTGGGTGAGTGCACCCTAGGTGAGTGCACCCTGGGTGAGTGCACCCTGGGTGAGTGCACCCTGGATGAGTGTGCCCTGGGTGAGTGTACCCTGGGTGTGACTGTACCCTGGGTGAGTGAGTGTAATCCGGGTGGCTGTGCCCTGGGTGAGTGTACCCTGGGTGAGTGTGCCCTGGGTGAGTGCACCCTGGGTGAGTGCACCCTGAGTGAGTGTGCTCTGGGTGAGTGTACCCTGGGTGAGTGACTGTACCCTGGGTGAGTGAGTGTACCCTGGGTGAGTATGCCCAGGGTGAGTGCACAATGGGTGAGTGACTGTACCCTGGGTGGCTGTGCCCTGGGTGAGTGTATCCTGGGTGAGTGTGCCCTGGGTGAGTGCACCCTGGGTGAGTGCACCCTGGATGAGTGTGCCCTGGGTGAGTGTACCCTGGGTGAGTGACTGTACCCTGGGTGAGTGAGTGTACCCTGGGTGGCTGTGCCCTGGGTGAGTGTACCCTGGGTGAGTGTGCCCTGGGTGAGTGCACCCTGGGTGAGTGTGCCCTGGATGAGTGTACCCTGGGTGAGTGACTGTACCCTGGGTGAGTGAGTGTACCCTGGGTGACTGTGCCCTGGGTGAGTGCACCCTGGGTGAGTGTGCTCTGGGTGAGTGCACCCTGGGTGAGTGCACCCTGGGTGAGTGCACCCTGGGTGAGTGTACCCTGGGTGAGTGACTGTACTCTGGGTGAGTGAGTGTACCCTGGGTGACTGTGCCCTGGGTGAGTGCACCCTGGGTGAATGACTGTACCCTGTGTGAGTGAGTGTACCATGGGTGACTGTGCCCTGGGTGAGTGACTGTACCCTGTGAGAGTGAGTGTACCCTGGGTGACTGTGCCCTGGGTGAGAGGGTGAACCCTGGGTGAGTGAGTTTACCCTGGGTGAATGTGCCCTGGGTGAGTGTACCCTGAGTGACTGTACCCTGTGTGAGTGAGTGTACCCTGGGTGACTGTGCCCTGAGTGAGTGCACCCTGGGTGAGTGAGTGTACCCTGGGTGACTGTGCCCTGGGTGAGTGACTGTACCCTGGGTGATTGTGCCCTGGGTGAGTGTACCCTGGGTGGGTGTACCCTGGGTGACTGTGCTCTGGGTGAGTGCACCCTGGGTGAGTGCACCCTGAGTGAGTGAGTGTACCCTGTGTGAGTGAGTGTACCCTGTGTGAGTGAGTGTACCCTGGGTGACTGTGCTCTGGGTGAGTGTACCCTGGGTGACTGTGCCCTGTGTTAGTGAGTGTACCCTGGGTGACTGTGCCCTGAGTGAGTGCACCCTGGGTGAGTGTGCCCTGGGTGAGTGACTATACCCTGTGTGAGTGAGTGTACTTTGGGAGACTGTGCCCTGGGTGAGTGAGTGAACCCTGGGTGAGTGAGTGTACCCCGGGTGAATGTGCCCTGGGTGAGTGTACCCTGGGAGAGTGACTGTGCCCTGTGTGAGTGAGTGTACCCTGGGTGACTGTGCCCTGGGTGAGTGAGTGTACCCTGGGTGACTTTGCACTGGGTGAGTGTACCCTTGGTGAGTGTACCCTGGGTGAGTGTACCCTAGGTGACTGTGCCCTGGGTGAGAGCACCCTGAGTGAGTGTACCATGTGTGAATGAGTGTACCCTGGGTGACTGTGCTTTGGGTGAATGAGTGTACCCTTGGTGACTGTGTTCTGTGTGAGTGAGTGTACTCTGGGTGACTGTGCCCTGAGTGAGTGTACCCTGGGTGAGTGTACCCTGGGTGAGTGTACCCTGGGTGAGTGACTGTACCCTGGGTGAATGACTGTACCCTTGGTGAGTGTACCCTGGGTGACTGTGGCCTGAGTGAGTGTACCCTGGTTGAGTGCACCCCGGGTGAATGACTGTACCCTGTGTGAGTGAGTGTACCCTGGGTGACTGTCCCCTTGGTGAGTGTACCCTGGGTGAATGTGCCCTAAGTGACTGTTCTCCAGGTGAGTGACTGTACCCTGGGTCAGTGTACCTTGGGTGAGTGTACCCTGGGTGACTGTGCCCTGAATGACTGTGCCCTGCGTGAATGTACCCTAGGTGAGTGAACCCTGGGTGAGCGTACCCTGGGTGACTGTGCCCTGAGTGACTGTGCCCTGGGTGACTGTACCCTGGGTGACTGTACCCTGGGTGAGTAACTGTACCCTCGGTGAGTGACTGTACCCTAGGTGAGTGTATCTTGGGTGAGTGTACCCTGGTTGAGTGAACCCTGGGTAAGTGTACCCTGGGTGAATTACTGTACCCTGTGTGAGTGACTGTACCCTGGGTGAGTGACTGTACCCTGGGTGAGTGACTGTACAGTGGGTGAGTGACTGTACCCTGGGTGAGTGATTGTACCCTGGGTGAGTGACTGTACCCTGGGTCAGTGTACTCTGGGTCAGTGTACCCTTGGTCAGTGTACCCTGGGTGAATGACTGAACCCTGGGTCAGTGTACCCTGGATGAATGACTGTACCCTGGATGAGTGATTGTACCCTGGGTCAGTGTCTACCTACCTGGAGTCTACCTGGAGGGCATTCCGGGGTTCGACGTCCCGGCAGCCCAGTCTATGACCAGGCCTCCCGGTGGATCAGGGCCTTATCAACGAGGTTGTTACTGCTGGCTGCACATAGTCCAACGTACGAACCACAGCCCGGCTGATCTGGCACTGACTTTAGGTATCTGTCCAGCTCCCTCTTGAAGGCAACCAGAGGTCTACTGGTAATGCCCCTTATGGCTGGTGGGAGGCTGTTGAACAGTCTTGGGCCCCGGACCCTACTTTTCACTGGGGGTATGTTGTACTGTCTGTCAAGTCTTTTGCTTTCGTATGGAGTGATTTCTGTGTGCAAATTAGGGACCAGTCCCTCCAGAATCTTCCAGGTGTAGATTATGATATATCTCTCGCCTGCACTCCAGTGAATATAAGTCTAGTGCTTCCAGGCGTTCCCAGTAGTTAAGGTGTTTGATGGAACTTATACGTGCAGTAGAGGTTCTCTGTACATTCTCTAGATCTGCAATTTCACCTGCCTTGAATGGGGATGTTAACGTACAGCAGTATTCTAGCCTAGAAAGAACAAGTGATTTAAAAAGGATCATCATTGGCTTGGCATCTCTTGTCTTGAATGTTCTCATTATCCATCCTATCAGTTTCCTCGCAGTTGTAATATTGGCATTGTTGTGGTCCTTGAAGGTGAGGGCTTCGGACATTACCACACCCAGGTCCTTCACATTACTTTTCCGCTCTATTGTGTGATCAGAGTTTGTAATATACTCAGTCTTAGCTATTATTTCCTCCAGTTTTCCATAACGGAGTAGTTGGAATTTGTCTTCATTGAACATCATATTGTTCTCTGTTGCCCATTGGAAAACTTGGTTTATATCTTCTTGGAGATTTGCCGTGTCCTCAATGGATGACACTCTCATGCAGATCCTAGTATCATCTGCAAAGGATGATACAGTGCTATGGTTTACATCTCTGTCTATGTCTGATATGAGAATGAGGAACAGGATAGGTGCGAGTACTGTGCCTTGTGGGACAGAGCTCTTCACTATGGCAGCATCCGATTTAACTCTGTTTACCACTACTCTTTGTGTTCGATTGGTTAGGAAGTTGAAGATCCATCTGCCTACTTTGCCAGTTATCCCTCTAGCATGTATTATGTGTACTTTTACACCATGATCGCACTTGTCAAAGGCTTTTGCAAAATCTGTGTATACTACATCTGCATTCTGCTTGTTTTCCAGAGCAACTAAGACCATATCATAGTGGTCTAGCAGTTGCGAGAGGCAGGAGCGACCTGCTCTGAAACCATGTTGCCCTGGGTTGTGCAATTTTTGGGAGTCCAGGTGGTTTGCTATCCTGCTTATTAGAACTCTTTCAAAGATTTTTATGATATGGGACGTTAAAGCTATTTTGGTCTATAGTTCTTAGCTACTGCTTCGCTGCCACCTTTATGGAGTGGGGCTATATCCGTTGTTTTTAGTGACTGTGGAATCTCACCTGTCTAAGCTCCTTCTCCATAGTATACTTAGGGCCTGTGAGAGGGGTTTCTTGCAGTTCTTAATGTACAATCACCCTGGGTGATTGTACCCTGGGTGAGTGACTGTACCTTGGGTGAGTGATTGTACACTGGGTGATTGTACCCTGAGTGATTGTACCCTGGGTGAGTGATTATACCCTGGGTGGTTGTACCCTGGGTGAGTGATTGTACCATAGGTGTGATTGTACCCTGAGTGATTGTACCCTGAGTGATTGTACCATGGGTGTGATTGTATCCTGAGTGAGTGATTGTACTCTGGGTGAGTGATTGTACCCTGGGTGAGTGATTGTACCCTGGGTGTGATTGTACCCTGATTGAGTGATTGTACCATGGGTGTGATTGTACCCTGAGTGAGTGATTGAACCCTGAGGGAGTGATTGTACCCTGGGTGAGTGATTGAACCCTGAGGGAGTGATTGTACCCTGGGTGTGATTGTACCCTAGGTGTGATTGTACCTTGGGTGTGATTGTACCCTGAGTGAGTGATCGAACCCTGAGGGAGTGATTGTACAATGGGTGTGATTGTAATCTGGAAGACTGATTGAACCCTGAGGGAGTGATTGTACCCTGGGCGAGTGATTGTACCTTGGGCGAGTGACTGTACCCTGGGTGTTATTGTACCCAGCGTGTTATTGTACCCTGCGTGTTATTGTACCCTGGATGAGTGATTGTACCCTAGGTGAGTGATTGTACCCTGGGTGTTATTGTACTCTGGGTGTTATTGTACCCTGGGTGAGTGATTGTTCCTTGGGTTTGATTGTTCCCTGGGTGAGTGATTGTACCATGGGTGAGTGATTGTACCTTGGGTGTGATTGCACCTTGGTGTTATTGTACCCTGGGTGAGTGATTGTACATTAGGTGTGATTGTACCCTGGGTGTCATTGTACCCTGAGTGTGATTGTACCCTGGGTGTGATTGTACCCTGGCTGTCATTGTACCCTGAGTGTGATTGTACCCTAGGTGAGTGATTGTACCGTGGGTGTGATTGTACCCTGGGTGAGGGATTGTATCCTGGGTGAGTGATTGTACCCTGGGTGTGATTGTACCCTGGGTGTGATTGTACCCTGGGTAAGTGATTGTACCCTGTGTGAGTGATTGTACCCTAAGTGTGATTGTACCCCTAGAGATTGATTGTACCCTGGGTGAGTGATTGTACCCAGGGTGTGATTGTACCCTGGGTGTGATTGTAACCTGGGTGAGTGATTGTACCCTGGGTGTCACTGTACCCTGGGTGTGATTGTATCCTGAGTGTAATTGTACCCTGGGTGTGATTGTACCCCGGGTGAGTGATTGTACCCTGGGTGAGTGATTATACCCTGGGTGTGATTGTACCCTGAGTGAGTGATTGTACCCTGGGTGTGATTGTACCCTGTGTGTGATTGTACCCGGGGTGTGATTGTACCCTGGGAGAGTGATTGTACCCTGGGTGAGTGATTGTACCCTGGGTGATATTGAACCCTGGGTGTGATTGTATCCTGCGTGTTATTGTTCCATGCGTGTTATTGTACCCTGGGTGAGTGATTGTACCCTGGGTGAGTGATTGTTCCTTGGGTTTTATTGTACCCTGGGTGAGTGATTGTACCATGGGTGATTGATTGTACCTTGGGTGTGATTGTACTCTGGGTGTCATTGTACCCTGAGTGTGATTGTACCCTGGTTGTGATTGTACCCTAACTGTCATTGTACCCTGAGTGTGATTGTACCCTGGTGAGTGATTGTACCGTGGGTGTGATTGTACCCTGGGTGAGGGATTGTATCCTGGGTGAGTGATTGTACCCTGGGTGTGATTGTACCCTGGGTGAGTGAGTGTACCCTGGGTGAGTGATTGTACCCTAGGTGTGATTGTAACCTGTGTGAGTGATTGTACCCTGGGTGTGATTGTACCCTGGGTGTGATTGTAACCTGTGTGAGTGATTGTACCGTGGGTGTGATTGTACCATGGGTGTGATTGTACCCTGGGTGTGATTGTAACCTGGGTGAGTGATTGTACCCTGGGTGTGATTGTACCCTGGGTGTGATTGTATCCTGAGTGTAATTGTACCCTGGGTGTGATTGTACCCTTTGTGAGTGATTGTACCCTGGGTGAGTGATTGTACCGTGGGTGTGATTGTACCCTGGGTGAGGGATTGTATCCTGGGTGAGTGATTGTACCCTGGGTGTTATTGTACCCTGAGTGAGTGAGTGTACCCTGGGTAGTGATTGTACCCTATGTGTGATTGTAACCTGGGTGAGTGATTGTACCCTGGGTGTGATTGTACCCTGGGTGTGATTGTAACCTGTGTGAGTGATTGTACCCTGGGTGTGATTGTACCATAGGTGTGATTGTACCCTGGGTGTGATTGTAACCTGGGTGAGTGATTGTACCCTGGGTGTGATTGTACCCTGGGTGTGATTGTATCCTGAGTGTAATTGTACCCTGGGTGTGATTGTACCCTTTGTGAGTGATTGTACCCTGGGTGAGTGATTGTACCGTGGGTGTGATTGTACCCTGGGTGAGGGATTGTATCCTGGGTGAGTGATTGTACCCTGGGTGAGTGAGTGTACCCTGGGTGAGTGATTGTACCCTAGGTGTGATTGTAACCTGGGTGAGTGATTGTACCCTGGGTGTGATTGTACCCTGGGTGTGATTGTAACCTGTGTGAGTGATTGTACCCTGGGTGTGATTGTACCATGGGTGTGATTGTACCCTGGGTGTGATTGTAACCTGGGTGAGTGATTGTACCCTGGGTGTGATTGTACCCTGGGTGTGATTGTATCCTGAGTGTAATTGTACCCTGGGTGTGATTGTACCCTTTGTGAGTGATTGTACCCTGGGTGAGTGATTGTACCCTGGGTGTGATTGTACTCTGGGTGTGATTGTACTCTGGGTGTGATTGTACCCTGAGTGAGTGATTGTAGTCTTTGTGGGTGATTGTACCCTGGGTGTGATTGTACCCTGTGTGTGATTGTACCCTGGGTGAGTGATTGAACCCTTGGTGTGATTGTACCCTGGGTATAATTGTACCCTGTGTTTGATTGTACCCTGGGTGTGATTGCACCCAGGGTGAGTGCTTGTACCCTGGGTATGATTGTACCCTAAGTGTAATTGTACCCTGGGTGAGTGATTGTACCCTGGGTGTGATTGTACACTGGGTGAGTGATTGTACCCTGGGTGTTATTGTACCCTGGGTGAGTGATTGTACCCTGCTTGAGGGATTGTACCCTGGGTGAGTGATTGTATCCTGGATGTGATTGTACCCAGGGTGAGTGATTGTACCCTGTGTGAGTGATTGTACCCTGGGTGTTATTGAAACCTGGGTGAGTTATTGTACCCTGGGTGAGTGATTGTACCTTGGATGTGATTGTACCCAGGGTGAGTGATTGTAGCCTGGGTGAGTGATTGTACACTGGGTGTGATTGTACCCTGAGTGTAATTGTATTTTGGGTGAGTGATTGTATCATGGGTGTAATTGTACCCTGAGTGTAATTTTACCCTAAGTGAGTGTTTGTACCCTAGGTGAGTGATGGTATCCTGGATGTGATTGTACCCAGGGTGAGTGATTGTACCCTGTGTGAATGATTGTACCCTGTGTGAATGATTGTACCCTTGGTGTTATTGAAACCTGGGTGAGTTATTGTACCCTGGGTGAGTGATTGTACCTTGGATGTGATTGTACCCAGGATGAGTGATTGTACCCTGGGTGAGTGATTGTACCCTGGGTGTGATTGTACCCTGAGTGTAATTCTATCTTGGGTGAGTGATTGTACCATGGGTGTAATTGTACCCTGAGTGTAATTTTACCCTGGGTGAGTGATTGTACCCTGAGTGTGATTGTACCCTGGGTGTGATTGTACCCTGGGTGTGATTGTACCCTGGGTGTGATTGTACCCTGGGCACCATAAATCATGTTTTAACTATCATAAGTCACGTTTAAAGTCCCATAAATCATGTTTTCTTTCCCATAAGTCATGTTTAAGGCCCATAGAACTTGTTTTAACCCCCATCAGTCTTATTTTAAGCTACATAAATCACGTTTTAACCCCCATAAATCACGTTTTAACCCCCATAAATCACGTTTAACCCCCATATGTCACGTTTTAACTCCCATATGTCACGTTTTAACCCCCATATTTCACGTTTTAACCCCCATATGTCACGTTTTAACCCCCATATGTAACGTTTTAACCCCATATGTCACGTTTTAACCCCCATATTTCACGTTTTAACCCCCATAAGTCACGTTTTAACCCCCATAAGTCACGTTTTAACCCCCATAAGTCACGTTTTAACCCCATATTTCACGTTTTAACCCCATAAGTCACGTTTTAACCCCCATAATTCACGTTTTAACCCCCATAAGTCACGTTTTAACCCACATAAATCACGTTTAACCCCATAAGTCACGTTTTAACCCCTATAAGTCACGTTTTAACCCCAATAAGTCACGTTTTAACCACCATAAGTCACGTTCTAACCCCCATATGTCACGTTTTAACCACCAACAGTCACATTTTAACCCCATAAGTCACGTTTTAACCCCCATAAGTCACGTTTTAACCCCATAAGTCACGTTTTAACCCCCATAAGTCACGTTTTAACCCCATATTTCACGTTTTACCATGTCACGTTTTAACCCTCATAAGTCACGTTTTAACCCCCATAAGTCACGTTTTAACCCCCATAAGTCACGTTTAACCCCATAAGTCACGTTTAACCCCATAAGTCACGTTTTAACCCCCATAAGTCACGTTTTAACCCCATATTTCACGTTTTAACCCTCATAAGTCACGTTTTAACCCCCATAAGTCACGTTTTAACCCCCATAAGTCACGTTTTAACCCCCATAAGTCACGTTTTAACCCCCATAAGTTACGTTTAACCCCATAAGTCACGTTTTAACCCCCATAAGTCACGTTTAACCCCATAAGTCACGTTTTAACCCCCATAAGTCACGTTTAACCCCATAAGTCACGTTTTAAAGCCCATAAGTCACGATTAATCCCATAAGTCACGTTTTAACCCCCATAAATCACGTTTTAACCCCCATAAGTCACGTTTTAAGCAGGGTGAGTGTCTGCCACAGGTACACAGGAGAGGATCTGCAACAAGAGCTCTGAGGGGATGGATGGCTGTGGATTGTTGTGTTGTGGCCGAGGATATAACTCTCAGAAAGTGACAGTCAGAGAGAGGTGTCACTGTAAGTTCCACTGGTGTTGCTTTGTTGAGTGTAAGACATGTGTCAGGGTGGTCGACCTCCACACCTGTAAGTAACTGTCAACACCTATGTGTGCACTAGTGGGAGGCCTGACTGTCTGCACACCTGTAACTGTCAGCACCTATGTGTGCACTAGTGGGAGGCCTGACTGTCTGCACACCTGTAACTGTCAACACCTATGTGTGCACTAGTGGGAGGCCTGACTGTCTGCACACCTGTAACTGTCAGCACCTGTGTGTGCACTAGTGGGAGGGCTGACTGTCTGCACACCTGTAACTGTCAGCACCTGTGTGTGCGCTAGTGGGAGGATTGACTGTCTGCACACCTGTAACTGTCAACACCTGTGTGTGCGCTAGTGGGAGGGCTGACTGTCTGCACACCTGTAACTGTCAGCACCTGTGTGTTCGCTAGTGGGAAGCCTGACTGTCTCCACACCTGTAAGTGAGCTGTCAGCACCTGTGTGTGGGCTAGTGGAAGGGATGACTGTCCTCACATCTGTAAGTGAAATACTGCTGTCAGAATGTCAGAACCTGTGTATTTTCTTGGTAGTGGGGGGATTGTCAGCTTGTGTCTTCACACCTTCAAGTGAACTGCTGCTGTCAGCACTGTCAGGGACATGCATGTACGCTAGTGTGGAGGGCTGTCAGTACGGGTGTGGGGAATTGTCAGCACGTGTGTGGGTAACTGTCAGCACATACACGTACAACAGTGAGGAAGACTGTCAGCAAGTACATGCACAACAGGGACTGTCAGAAAGTATATGTACAAAAGTGTGTAAACAACTGTCAGCAAATACATATACGACAGTGTGTGAAGAACTGTCAGCAAGAACATGAACAGCAGTTTGTAAGGGATTGTCAGCAAGAACAGTCTATATTGAAACTTGGTTCCCTGACACTATAAACACTGTAGTTCTGGTCCCCTGACACTATAAACACTGTAGTCCTGGTCCCCTGACACTATAAACACTGTAGTCCTGGTCTTCTGACACTATAAACACAGTAGTCTTGGTCTCCTGACACTATAAACACTGTAGTCCTGGTCCCCTGACACTATAAACACTGTAGTCCTGGTCCCCTGACACTATAAACACTGTAGTCCTGGTCCCCTGACACTATAAACAATGTAGTCCTGGTCCCCTGACACTATAAACACTGTAGTCCTGGTCCCCTGACACTATAAACACTGTAGTCCTGGTCTCCTGACACTATAAACACTGTAGTCCTGGTCTCCTGACACTATAAACACTGTAGTCCTGGTCCTCTGACACTATAAACACTGTAGTCCTGGTCCCCTGACACTATAAACACTGTAGTCCTGGTCCCCTGACACTATAAACACTGTAGTCCTTGTCCCCTGACACTATAAACACTGTAGTCCTGGTCCACTGACACTATAAACAATGTAGTCCTGGTCCCCTGACACTATAAACACTGTAGTCCTGGTCTCCTGACACTATAAACACTGTATTCCTGGTCCCCTGACACTATAAACACTGTAGCCCTGGTCTCCTGACACTATAAACACTGTAGTCCGGGTCTCCTGACACTATAAACACTGTAGTCATGGTCTCCTGACACTATAAACACTGTAGTCCTGGTCCCCTGACACTATAAACACTGTAGTCCTGGTCCCCTGACACTATAAACACTGTAGTCCTGGTCCCCTGACACTATAAACACTGTAGTTCTGGTCTCCTGACACTATAAACACTGTAGTCCTGGTCTCCTGACACTATAAACACTGTAGTCCTGGTCCCCTGACACTTTAAACACTGTAGTCCTGGTCCCCTGACACTATAAACACTGTAGTCCTGGTCCCCTGACACTATAAACACTGTAGTCCTGGTCTCCTGACACTATAAACACTGTAGTCCTGGTCCCCTGACACTATAAACACTGTAGTCCTGGTCTCCTGACACTATAAACACTGTAGTCCTGGTCCCCTGACACTATAAACACTGTAGTCCTGGTCCCCTGACACTATAAACACTGTATTCCTGGTCCCCTGACACTATAAACACTGTAGTCCTGGTCCCCTGACACTATAAACACTGTAGTCCTGGTCCCCTGACACTATATTAACGACAACACTGTTATTATTACTAGTGTGAAGACGGTCGTTGAACGTAACGACTCAACGAGGTCGTTAAAGACGACCGTGACGGGTCGTAACAAGTGCCAGACTTGTACTTAATTATTATTCAACCTAACATTACCTAGCCTAACATATATACATACACACACACATATATATATATATATATATATATATATATATATATAATATATATATATATATGTACTAGTTTGATGCGAGGAAGAGATGACTCTCTGGCCAGCTGCTACTGTGTCAGTTATGTGGAGGTTGTGTATCTGTGTATCCTTCATGTATCTTTCATGTATCCTCTATGTATCCTTCCTGTAGCATCTATGTATCCTCCATATGTCCTCTATGTATCCTTCCTCTATCATCCATGTATCCTTTGTATCCCCCTCCATGTATGCCTCCTGTATGCTCCTCCATGTATCCTTCCTGTATGCTCCTCCATGTACGCTCCCATGTATGCTATTCCATGTATCCTTCTTGTATGCTCATCTATGTATCCTTCTTGTATGCTCATCCATGTATCCTCCTATGTATGCTCCTCCCTGTATCCTTCCTGTATGCTCCTCCATGTACGCTCCCATGTATGCTATTCCATGTCAACTTCCTGTATGCTCCTTCATGTATCCTTTCTGTATGCTCCTCCATGTAAACTTCCTGTATGCTCCTCCATGTATCCTCTGTATGCTCCTCCATGTAAATTTCCTGTATGCTCCTCCATGTATCCTTTCTGTATGCTCCTCCATGTAAATTTCCTGTATGCTCCTCCATGTAAACTTCCTGCATGCTCCTCCATGTATCCTTTCTGTATACTCCTCCATGTAAACTTCCTGTATATTCCTCCATGTAAACTTCCTGTATGCTCCTCCATGTATCCTCCCATGTATGCTCCTCCATGTATCCTCCCATGTATGCTCCTCCATGTATCCTCCCATGTATGCTCCTCCATGTATCCTCCCATGTATGCTCCTCCATGTATCTCCATGAGCTCCATGTATCTTCTCCATGTATCCTCCCATGTATGCTCCTCCATGTATCCTCCATTATGTTCCTCCATGTATCCTCCCATGTATGCTCCTCCATGTATCCTCCTCCATGTATCCTCCCATGTATGCCTCCTCCATGTATCCCTCCATGTATCTCTCCATGTATCCTCCATGTATGCTCCTCCATGTATCCTTCCCATGTATGCTCCTCCATGTATCTCCTCCATGTATCCTCCATGTATGCTCCTCCATGTATCCTCCATGTATGCTCCTCCATGTATCCTCCATGTATGCCTATGTATCCTTCCCATGTATGCTCCTCCATGTATCCTCATGTATGCTCCTCCATGTATCCTCCCATGTATGCTCCTCCATGTATCCTCCCATGTATGCTCCTCCATGTATCCTCCCATGTATGCTCCTCCATGTATCCTCCCATGTATGCTCCTCCATGTATCCTCCCATGTATGCTCCTCCATGTATCCTCCCATGTATGCTCCTCCATGTATCCTCCCATGTATGCTCCTCCATGTATCCTCCCATGTTTGCTCCTCCCAGTAACCAGCAGGTGACACAGTAACCAGCAGGTGACACAGTAACCAGCGTCCACTAAGACACAGTGAACCTCGCTTAACATTAACTTATAAATATTATTATGTTAATTATCTAAATTATCTTTAATGTACATAAATCTACTCTTCTCTAATAGATACTATTTATCTAATAGTCTAATAAAGATATTGTCTAATAAAGATACTTTGTCTAATAAAGATACTTTGTCTAATAAAGATACCTAATAAAGATACTTTGTCTAATAAAGATACTTTGTATAATAAGATAATTTGTCTAATGCACTGTCTAATAAAGATACTTTGTCTAATAAAGATATTTTGTCGAATAAAGATACTGTCTAATAAAGATACTTTGTCTAATAATGATATTTTGTCTAATATACATACTGTCTAATAAAGACACTTTGATAAAGATACTTTTTCTGATAAAGATACTTTGTCTAATGAAGATACTGTCTAAAAAATACTTTGATAAAGATACTTTGTCTAATAAAGATATTTTGTTTAATAAAGATACTGTCTAATAAAGATACTTTGTCTAATATACTGTCTTACAATGATACTTTGCCTAATGAAAATACTGTCTAATAAAGATACTTTGTCTAATAACGTTAGTGTCTAATAAAGATACTGTCTAATAATGATACTTTGTCTAATGAAGATATGTCTAATAGTTTGATAAAGATACTCTCAAAATATACTTACTCTACTAGACAAAAAAAATACTTTATTAGACAAAAAGATAACTTATTAGACTGAAAGTTACTTGATTAGACAAAAAGATACTTTATTAGACAAAAAGATACTTTAATAGACAAAAAGATATTGTATCTAGTAATATAGTATCTAGTAAAAATATTATTTGTTTAATAAAGAAACTTTGTCTAATAAAGGATGTATTAGACAAAAATATATTTTAGACAAAAAGATACTTTGTCTAAAATATTGTCTAATAGTCAAATAAAGATACTGTCACATAAACTTACTCGATTTGGCAAAAAAGTATCTTTATTAGACAAAAAGATACTTTAGACAAAAAGATTCTTTAGACAAAATACACCAAAGTATCTATATTAGACCAAAAGATAATTTAATATACTGTATAATAAAGATACTTTGTCTAATAAAAATACTGACTAGTAAAGATACTTTGTAATAAAGATACTGTCTAATGGTTTAATAAAGATACTGTGTATTATAGATATTCTAATAGTATAATAATCGTAGTGTAATATAGATACTTTTGTCTAATAGTCTGCTGTGTAATATAGATACTTTGTCTAATATAGTCTAATAAAGATACTGTGTAATATAGATACTTTTCGTGTAATAAAGATACTTTTCGTGTAATAAAGATACTTTTTCGTGTAATAAAGATACTCTGTGTAATAAAGATACTCAATATTAGTCATTAGTACAAACTCTATTATTATCCTTTCACTGTTCAGACCCCAGAAAGTAACTTTCTCCGTCCAGACCCAAGAAAGTAACTTTTACCGTCCAGACCCCAGAAAGTAACTTTCACTGTTCAGACCCCAGAAAGTAACTTTCACCGTCCAGACCCTAGAAAGTAACTTTCACCGTCCAGACCCAAGAAAGTAACTTTTACCGTCCAGACCCCAGAAAGTAACTTTCACCGTCCAGACCCCAGAAAGTAACTTTCACCGTCCAGACCCCAGAAAGTAACTTTCACCGTCCAGACCCCAGAAAGTAACTGTTTCACCGTCCAGACCCCAGAAAGTACCTGTTTCACCGTCCAGACCCCAAAAAGTAACTGTTTCACCGTTTAGACCCCAGAAAGTAACTGTTTCACTGTTCAGACCCCAGAAAGCAACTGTTTCACCGTTTAGACCCCAGAAAGCAACTGTTTCACCGTCCAGACCCCAGAAAGTAACTTTCACTGTCCAGACCCCAGAAAGTAACTTTCACCGTCCAGACCCCAGAGAGTAACTGTTTCACCGTCCAGACCCCAGAAAGTAACTGTTTCACCGTCCAGACCCCAGAAAGTAACTGTTTCACCGTCCAGACCCCAGAAAATAACTTTCACCGTCCAGACCCCAGAAAGTAACTTTCACCGTCCAGACCCCAGAGAGTAACTGTTTCACCGTCCAGACCCTAGAAAGTAACTGTTTCACCGTCCAGACCCCAGAAAGTAACTTTCACCGTCCAGACCCCAGAAAGTAACTGTTTCACCGTCCAGACCCCAGAAAGTAACTGTTTCACCGTTTAGACCCCAGAAAGTAACTTTCACTGTTCAGACCCCAGAAAGCAACTGTTTCACCGTCCAGACCCCAGAAAGTAACTTTCACCGTCCAGACCCCAGAAAGTAACTTTCACCGTCCAGACCCCAGAGAGTAACTGTTTCACCGTCCAGACCCCAGAAAGTAACTGTTTCACCGTCCAGACCCCAGAAAGTAACTGTTTCACCGTTTAGACCCCAGAAAGTAACTTTCACCGTCCAGACCCCAGAAAGTAACTGTTTCACCGTCCAGACCCCAGAAAGTAACTGTTTCACCGTCCAGACCCCAGAAAGTAACTTTCACCGTCCAGACCCCAGAAAGTAACTTTCACCGTCCAGACCCCAGAAAGTAACTTTCACCGTCCAGACCCCAGAGAGTAACTGTTTCACCGTCCAAACCCCAGAAAGTAACTGTTTCACCGCCAGAGCCCCCAGAAAGTAACTTTCACCGTCCAGACCCCAGAAAGTAACTTTCACCGTCCAGACCCCAGAAAGTAACTTTCACCGTCCAGACCCCAGAAAGTAACTTTCACTGTCCAGACCCCAGAGAGTAACTGTTTCACCGTCCAGACCCCAGAAAGTAACTGCTTCATCGTCCAGACCCCAGAAAGTAACTTTCACCGTCCAGACCCCAGAGAGTAACTCTTTCACCGTCCAGACCCCAGAAAGTAACTGTTTCACCGTCCAGACCCCAGAGAGTAATATTGTTCCCAGTAACCCCCCCCCCCCCATCTCTTTGTATAAATCCATCATTTATTTTGTCTTCTGATATGATAGAGAATATTTTTTTTCAAAGAATTTAATGTATAACCGGGCGAGTGAGGCAGCACGTCAGCACACTCCAGCAGAGGAGTTCCTCCACTTTGAGGCCTATTTTAGGTCAATGTCATTGTTCCGTTTAGTCAGATTCTTAGGTATTTCCGCAGTGTGTTTTCAGTTCTATAGATTTAGCACAAGAAATCGCCCATTCAGCCATGTCAGCTGCCTTATTAAGTGCCCAGAATTTGGTAATTTGGCAAATTTATGCGAAAATTAAAAAAGAAAATCTTCTTTAAACTCAGAATTGAAAATAAACAATGTAAACATTGCTGGAACTACAACATTTCCTCTGGACATTAGTCACGTCTCTTTGGCCTCTCCTATATTACACTTGACTCCGATTTTGAATTCTTATTCACACAAAAATGATAAAAATATAACCAGGAATAATTGTTCGTGGTTTACCGAGTCCCAGTGATTGAATCATCTATTAAAAACCCATAAACCAGACTGGGGGTTGTAGGGGGACCTTACCTGTCCTCTGGAATATCAGCATATATATAGTATTTTCGCTACTTTAAAGCTCCTCTCCGTCTTTAACAGAAATCATCGCTATTTCAGTAGAATGCCTTCCATTCTATCAAATGACATTAAGAAACAGCCAATAAACCCATAAAAAACATTCTATAAAACACCTCAAAGTTGCTGTTTTAAAACAAAGACAGTCGGAATTTTGGGGGACAGGATTTATATTATACTGTGCACACACACCACAACATTCTCTCACATCTAGCACAATATATACTGAGCTGAGCTCATGATGTAGTTCTACATGAGGGACTCTGATGTCAATAACATTATTATTACAATCAAAACTAAAGCTAAACCCACAAGGGTCATACAGCACTGGAGGGCAGGATGCGCTGAAGATATAATATAGCAGATGAGGGACCAGCCAGGGAGGAAATGACGCCAGGGGCAGAGTCAGTAGCTCGAGGGACAATGTGGTCATAGTTGGTGTGATAAAGAGGTGGCTGACAGTCCAAGAGGGAGTCTGTGTCAAAGGTGAGGCTGTCAGCGAGGTCAGAAAACGTGTGTTAGAGCGGTGAAGTCTACCAGCGAGTGAGGTACCCACGAGTGAGGTACCCACGAGTGAGGTACCCACGAGTGAGGTACCCACGAGTGAGGTACCCACGAGTGAGGTACCCACGAGTGAGGTACCCACGAGTGAGGTACCCATGAGTGAGGTACCCATGAGTGAGGTACCCATGAGTGAGGTACCCATGAGTGAGGTAGCCAGTTATGATGTGAAGGCCAGAAACCTAAACAAAGGTTGATGGAATATAATTTATTATGACTCAACTTGGAGCAACGTTGTTGTCAACAATTGTGAAGGTGACTGCATGTTACAGCATAATAGTCTGGGAATGGAATACCTCTGTATGAAACGTGGAGGTCATGTACAGCTGACCGTCCAGGAGAGTCTGCTTGCTCTTTGCCCTGAACATCAACATGACCAAGAACCCAGCCGGACCCAACAGAACCCAGCAAAACCCAGGAGAACCCAGCAGGACCCAGCAGAACCCAGCAAGACTCAGCAGAACCCAGCAGGACCCAGCAGAACCCAGAAGAACACAGCAGTCCTTGATTTTAGTAGAACTTTTTTGAATAGCCTGTGAAACAGTAAAGAAGTCTGGGACTACTAGGAATGTTGAGGTAGACAGAGATGTAATGTTTATAACAGCAATCAGAACTGCATACAGTTCAGCTGTAAAAATGCTGGCACTCTAATAAATGACCTCGCACAACACTGTCCAGGAACACTGCTGCAAACCCGACACCGTCAGAGGATTTAGAACCATCAGTGTACACTGCGACGGCATGTGACCGGAAGTGATTAAGAAAAAGGGAGCGAGAAGCAACAGTAGGCATTTGAGCTTTCTCGCACGGCAGTGGCGAAGAGACTCGAACTGTCGGAACCTTCCCAGGGTGGAGAAGAATTAAAGAGAAGCCAAGAGAGAGAGAAGATGAAGAGAAAAGGAACGGAGGCAATGAGAATCACACCGATCATACAAAGGTGGAACATTCGCCTCTGCATATAGGTTCTCAACAAGGGAGAAACG
The DNA here is from genome assembly GCA_009830355.1 of Cherax destructor. Classification (NCBI taxonomy): domain Eukaryota; kingdom Metazoa; phylum Arthropoda; class Malacostraca; order Decapoda; family Parastacidae; genus Cherax; species Cherax destructor. Next base: position 34,105 of record WNWK01016897.1, read on the forward strand.
AAATGCACCTTGACACAAATGTAATCCCTGAAGATGGCAGAGTGAAGTCGAAGGAGAGGTCTACGATCAGCCGCCATGATGGATGAGCGAGGCTTTTGAGGAGGTTCAGGCAAGAGGCTTTGGCAAGATGCTTTGAGGAAGGTGACGTGAGGCTTCCTGGACAACAGACGATCAAACAGAAGGCTGATATATCTGACCGTATCACGTTCAGGGATACGGGAACCATACAGGTATAATGGAGTATTAGTAAGTAAGTTTATTCAGGTATACACAAATACAGTTAAATAGATTATCATACATAGCAGCATATGTGTAGAGAACCCAGGATAACCCAATGGGTTCCTTTTAATACCTTATTATTATACTATAAAGGAGATAATATTATACTATAAAGGATATTTACTAGGAATAAGGTAAAATGAGTTATTTACATGTACATGTATGTTAGCTAAAACAATAAAAAATCATTCTCCTCCCTTTCTGTGGCTACATTCATTAGGTACCTTTTGGCTCTCTTCTTGAACTGGCTGATGCTATGACTGGCTTTGACATGTGCAGGCAGTCAGTTCCATTCCTTTATTGGTGCTGCAATAAAGGTGTTTGAAGCCTGGCCACTGACTGTGGCTACTACAAAGTTGTGCTCTCTCCCCCTAGTACTATGACTGCTTTGGTTCCCAGCCTTGACAAAATTGGCAGCAAGATATTCTGGACACTATGAACAATTTTATAAACTTGATTTAGCTTCAGTTGTTTTACTCTGTTTTCAATCTTCAGCATATCCAATTGTTGTATCATCGGCCTACATGTTCTCTTGGTCCCAGGTCCAGGATGAATCTTACAATTTTGTTCTGGGTGATTTGCAGTTTATCTTTCAGTTTTTTTTGTCAAGGCAGAGTACCATGAAGAGCAAGCGTAGTCAATATGACATTGCATAAGGGCAAGACATAGGGTCCTGCGAGCCTCAGTAGGTAGACACTGTGCTTGTCTGTAGAGGAACTTCAGTCTGGCATTAGCTTTCTTACTACACTGTTCCCTATCAATTCTCCTGACATGCATGGGTCAAGAGGGATTCCCAGATATTTTACTGAGGAAACTGAAGTGATGGATTCCCATTACACCGGACATTAAAATTATTTACCCTTCTCAGTTTATATTTCATTCCAAAGAGTATGGTCTTTTCCGAGGTGTAACGATAACTTGTTGTCTACTAATCATTTGTTGCGGACTCTGGTTCCAGTGTTATACATTGTATATCTTGTGGTCTTACCGACACAAACAGAGCACTGTCATCCGCATATAGTAGGAGTTTGCACTTGACACTGATAAGGGACCCAAAATACTACCTTGGGGAACTCCACATGCTATCGGCAGTGGTTCTGATTCTGTTTTGTTGATTTTGGCAATTTGTTTCCTGTTTATGTTTCCAGTCTGTGGAACCTATGCCGATAGCTTGAAGTTTCTTACATAATATATTGTGGATGACAGTATCGAAGGCCTTTTGCAAGTCTAAAGTTACCATTCCTATGAGGTTCCTATAGACATTTCAGTTCTCATGTAATCCATCAGATTAATTAGGGAGGTGTCGGTTGAGTAAGATCTCCTAAAGCCTGATTGGTAACTATGAAGAATGTTCTTGTCACTAAGATATTTAACTACTTTGACATGTACACCGCCCTCTCTAGAATTTTGGATATTACACTGAGTATACTAACAGGCCTATAGTTGCTGACATCAGACCTACTATTTTCTTGAAGATAGAATAACTCTGATCCTTGAACCCATCTGGCACTGTATTAGTGGTGATGGACGAATTTATTGTGAGCAATGGAGATTACCAGTTCAGAGGGCACTTGCTCTTTTAGGAACTTATACGGGATGTTATCTGGGCCGGTGCTCTTAGTTGGGTTTAACCTGCTTAGTTCTTTTTGCACGAAGTCATGAGATACACTTACTAGTTGACAACTGTTTGGATTTTTGAGCAAAAAAGTGCCTTACCTTTGCTCCTTTTATAAGCATCTGCACTCTGTTCCTCCCCCTTTTTGGGGAATTCATTTAGACCCTGAATATCCTGTACTGACTTTAGGTCCCCATTCAGCACCTTCTTGAAACCAAACCAGGGGTCTATTGGTAACCGGGATGTATGCGGGGAGGCAGTTAAACAGTCTTGGGCCCTTGACACTTACTGTGTTGTCCTTATCGTGCTAGTTGCCCCCCTGGTTTTCATTGGGGAGGATGTTGCATCGTCTGCCGAGTTTTTTGTTTTCATGGGGAGAGATTATCGTATGCAAATTTGATACTAACCCCTCTAAGATTTTCCAAGGTATATAATCATGTATTTCAAGCCGGGTTCCAGGGAGTACAGGTCGAGGACCTTCATACATTCCCAGTAATTTAGGTGTTTTATCGCAGTTATGTGTGCCGGAAGGTTTTTGTACATTTTCTAGGTCAGAATTTCATCTCCCTTTGACAGGTCCCTTTTAGTGTGCAGCAATATTCCAGCCTAGATAGAACAAGCCACCTGAAGACTATCATTATGGGCTTGGCATCCTGAAGGTTCTCTTTCCATCCTTCATTTTGCTAGTAGATGCGATTGATACAATTTTTGGACATTGAAAGTGAGATCCTCTGACATTATCACTCCCAGGTCTTTTACATTAGTTTTTCGCTCTATTATGTGGTTGGGAAATTTGTTTTATACGCCAATATTATTTTTTTAAATTTCCCTTTACGTTTTCCATAAAGGAGTAATTTAAATTTTCATCATTGAACTTCATATTTGTTATCTGCCGCCCATTTTTAAAAAATTTTGGGTTTATGTCTGCTTGGAGTCTTGCAGTGTCTTCAAGGAGGGCACTGTCATGCAAATTCGGGGTCATCTGCAAAGGAAGACACGGTGCTGTGACTTTCATCTCTGTGTCAGATATGAGGATGAGGAACAGGATGGGAGCGAGTACTGTGCCTTGGGGGAACAGAGCTTTTTACCGAGCCGCCCCCAGACTTTACTCTGTTTACTATTACCCTTTTTGTTCTATTTGTTAGGGAAAATTTAGATCCATCTACCAACTTTTCCTTCCTTTTTTCACCAAAAGGGCTTTTCACCATGGGGCACACTTGTCAAAGGGGGGTTTTCAAAGTCTTTTATACTACATCTGTGTTTTGTTTGTTTTCAGGGGGCATCCAGGACCTTGTCATAGTGGTCCAGTAGTTTGGGGCAGGGGGGAAAAGACCTGCTCTAAACACATGTTTCCCTGGGTTGTGTAATTTACGATGCAACATCCCCCCAATGAAAAGCGGGGGTGCCACTAGCACTTTGGGAGAGACACACTGGTCGGGGGCCCAAAGACGGGTTCAACTGCCCCCCAGCGTAAAAAAGGGGGATTACCAATAGACCCCTGGCTGTTTTTTCCCCGGGCACGGGACAGGCCCCCAAAGTCAGTACCTGACCAGCCGGACTGTGGTTCTTAATGGGACTGCGTGCGGCCAGCAGTAACAGCCTGGTTGATCAGGCCTGATCCACCATGACGCCTGGTCACAGACCGGGCCGCGGGGGGCTTGACCCCGGAACTCTCTCCAGGTAAACTCCAGGTATCTGGGATGAGCGGCGATTTTTGCTTTTTAGAACCCTTTCAAATATTTTTATGATGGGGTTTTAGTGCTATCGGTCTGTAGTTCTTTTTTATTGCTTTACTGCCACCTTTTTGAAATGGGGCTATGTCTGTTGTTTTTAGCAGCTGTGGAATGACCCCCGTGTCCAGGGCCCGAGTTTAACCCCACCAAGTGCAAAGTTATGAAGTTTGGGGAAAAGGGGCAAAGAAGACTGCAAACGGAGTACAAGCTTGTGAGTCAAAAGCTGAACACATCACCCCGAGAAGGATCCGGGGGACCATACCGAGCACATCTCCGGGGAGGCGCACATCAACCAAATAACCCCCGCAGCATATGGGTGTTCACCGGGATTTCACCTGAGAAATTCCAGGGGTCAAGCCCCGGGGCCCCCGGTCTGTGACCAGGCCTCCTTTTGGGACCGGCCGATCAACCAGGTTTGTTACGCGGCCGCACGCAGTCCAACGTAGAACCACAGCCTGGCTGGTCAGGACCGACTTTAGGTGCCTGTCCATGCCGTTTGAAGACAGCCGGGGTTTTTGGTTGGTAACCCCTGATGTATGCGGGGAGGCAGTTGAACAATTTTGGGGCCCCCTGACACTTATTGTCTGAACACCAAGAATAGCGTTTCGACATCTAAGTAAGAATTACGACACTGAAACACTTTAAATCAACCCCACATTGGGGGGTTGAGCATCAGTATGGAACCCACCCTGGTCAAGCACGTAAAGGAATAGGAGAAAATTTTGGGGGTTTTGGGCAACAAGACTAGTAAGGGGTATGTCCTATGAGGAGGGTTAAAGGAACTCACCCCGATGACGCTGGGGGACAAGGGGAATTAAAAGGGGATTGACAAGGTGGACAGGGCGGGATTTTTCGAGATGGGACACACGAAGAAGGGGCACAACTGGAAGTCGAAACCCGATGAGTTATAACTATGACCAAAATTTTTTAAAAGGGGGTGGACCGGTAAGCCAGGGGGGCCCCGGGTCAGAGGGACCAAAACCCTCCAACGGTGGGTCATCATCTGACTAAGCCCTTTTAACCTTGCCTGGCTCCAGAATCCTCACAACTACGGGGGCTCTTCACACCAACTACAACACTGGGGGACTGATTACCTCCCGCTTTTTTAAAAGTCTGGTGGTCCGGGGGTAAAGCCCCGCTTCAACCGGGAGGGCCTGGGGTTGGGTTCCCAGCCAGGGCAGAAACATTGGGGGTGTTTTTTACACCTGTTTCTATGTTCCCCCTCAGTAAAATGGGTAACCTTTTGGGGGTTAGTCGACTGGTGTGAGTCGCATCCTGGGATACTTACCTTTAAACTGCCCGAAATGCTCAGCCCTAACAAGGGGCTTTCTTTTAGTAGTATGTCATTGATGTCACCTAGGCCTGTATACCATGTACATGTACGTGTAGTAAATAAAGATATTATTATTATTATTATTATTAATGCTCTGGAAAACAAAAAAGGAGGATGACTAATTTGGGATTCCATGTATCAGAAATCTTCCCTATGAGGATAGACTGAGGGCCCTGAATCTGCATTTAGAAAGGCGTGAATTGGGGGGTAAAAGTGTTTGGGAGGTATATAAAGGGAAAAACAGGAATAAAAAAAGGGGGGATGTAAATAGCCTAAAAATATCTTGTATTGACAGGACCCCAAGCAATGGTTTTTAAGTTGGAAAAATTTCAGATTCAGAAGGGATATAGGAAAGCATTGGTTTGGTAATAGAGTTGTCGATGAGTGGAACAAACCCCCGGGAGTACAGTTATAGAGGCAAAAACGTTGTGCATTTTTAAAAAATGGGCCCAGAAAATATATGAGTGGGTGGGGGTGGGTTTGAGTTGTACCTGACTAGTTTGTGCTACTAGGTCAGATCCCTCCCTTCCTTAAGTGAATGAAACCCTGACCTGGCTGTGTCGGGGCATTGGCTTAACCCGGGGGGAGACTTAAACCCTGCCTCGCAGGGGCCAGTAGGCCTGCTGCAGTGTTCCTTCTTTCTTCTTCTTATGTTGGGGAAGCATTTTTTTTAGCCTTAGGTTGTCGGGAAGGGGAAATAATCTAGAGAGTGAAATAGAAGAGAGGGGATACATACATAGTTTTTTAAGAAGAGGTACATTAAGGCTCTTGGAACCAGGAGAATGAGCCTAGTAGCTACCAGCGAAGAGGCGGGGCTAAGAGCTGTGAATCGACCCCTGAAAACCACATATAGGTGAGTACACACACACACACACACACACACACACACACAAAAATTTAAGACAAGTATGAGCACTAACCTGGTTGAGTTGTTGGGGGGGAAAGGGGAGTGCAGGTGGTGGTGAAGTCAGGTGCAGTCCCTTTGCAGCAGTGTTTGTAAGGTGATCACTTTCCTCAGCCTCACCCCAGCCCCCACCACCGTCTCTGTGTACACCACCAACCCGAACAACCACGACACAAAAATGAATTATTAAATATTATTATTATTATTATTATTATTTTATCATGGAAGTGCTATCCCAGTAAGGTTAATTTAACGCCAGGGGAATAGGATGAAATTAGGTTTGATACGAGGAATGGGATATCTAATTCCTAGCATCAAAAAACCCTTCCCCAAACCTTACACTACGTCCCTTGAAGGACACCATCATGAAAGCATTATGTACTAAAAAATAAAATTTCTCTTCGGGACCCCCAAAAGAGTAACATATCTGTATTTAGGTTTTACATAACATAAAAAAAATACAATGTTCTTGAGGGCGTATTGATTTTTATAAGCAAAAAAATATGTACATTATGTATGGGGGGGAAAAGGGAAAAAATGGGGTTTAAAAAAAAACCCAGCTTTAGGGGGGAAATAAATATTTTTCCGGGCCCAACATTTTACCTATTTTCTGAGGCATGAGTCCCCAAAGAGAAGGAAGGTTCCAGAAAAGGGTGTGCCCCCCCGGGAGCGGGAAGCCAAAAATAGTCAACAGGTTGAATAATATTGTGTCAGGTAAGGGGAACAAGCCCATTATCTGTCTTAGTGCTGGGGGAAAAATGACATTGGGAAGGACGGGAAAAAGGAGCTACTAGATAAGTACAGGTCAGCCATAGAAGTAGTTGGGCCTAAGGGAGGGATCCCAATCATATGTAGCTTTTTGCCAAAAAAAGGGGGGGATTTTAAATTTGGGATGTCTAGGTCACTTGGTATAAATTGTTGGCTAGACAGATCCCTGAAAAAGGAATTTGCAATTCCATTCATTGAAAACTGGGACAAATTTATGGCAAACGTGATATTTTATGCAAGGGATGGGGTTTATCTCTCTGGGGCTGGAGTGGTTGCATTAACCGATTGGTTTTGAGGGGGTCATTGGAGACTTGTCTAGGACTTTTAAATTGATAGATTATAGAGGTATGGGTGTGTGTGGAAACAATCAGGTTGTAGTATTGGGGCCTGGAAACAACAGATATTACCAGGATACCTCGGGGATATGTTTAAAAGACAATATTCAAAAAAAAGTTGCTAGTAAAGGCAAAGCAATTGATCAAAAAAAGGAGAGATAGTAGAGGGAAAAAAGGGACTAGCTCCCCCTTTAAAGGGTTTTCTATACAAATAGTAGGGGTCTAAGAAAAAGATAGATGAGCTAAGATTACTTGCAAAGATAATATAGATATTATTGCCATAACAGAGACCTGGTTCAACCTGAAAAATAGATAAATGCCTTCCAAGTGCAACATTCAGGGTTATAAACTATTCCACACTGATAAGGTCAACAGGAAGAGTGGTGGAGGGCGATGTAAGCCGAGATAATTTAAATTGTTGTGTTAGACAAGATATAAGATTAGAAAAATCGGACACAGAATCTGTTTGGCTACAGTTTCTCGAATTTTGGGCGTGAAAATTTATTTTGGTGTGATTTACAGGCCCCCCAAACCTGGGTAGGGGGCGCAGTAAGGTGCTGGGACGAAATTCATAAGGCGTCTAGATATGAAAATGTTGTGTTAATGGGGGATTTTAACCCTTTTGACAAATTGATTGGAACAATGTGACAGGTAATCTTGAGTCTAGTGGCTTTTTTATTTGGTTCAGGGTTGTTTTTTTAAAAAAGTTTGTGACAGAACCATCTAGAGGTAGAAATTCCCCTTTATTTGGGGTTTTTGCCAACAAAGAATCACTAATTAATAATCTTGAGGTTAATGAAGAGCTTGGGGAAAAAAGGGTCACAAATCACTTAGTTTCAATATATCAGGGGAAATTTCCCGGGAACTGCAATCAAGTCCTGGGTTTCCCGACTTTCGCTTGGGCCCACTTCCCTGGGGCTGGGGAAATTACCTAGGTGGGGTAATTGGGATGACCTGACTAAGGGGCAGGTAGGTGGTTTTGGTTAATATGACCCTTTTCCTGAGCGCAGTTCTATTTCCCAGACAAATTTTTGTTCCGGGGTAGGGAAATTAGATCTAAGAAAATGACCTTTAAAAGGATGAACAATAGATTAAAACATCTCATTGGTCAAAAAGAGAGGCATATATAGGCGTAACAAAAAAAGGGAATGAACAGATAAGAAATCAATATTTTCAATTAAAGAGAGAAATAAAAAAAGGGAAAAAGAAAAGCAAAAAAAGGGTTATGAGGCTAAGGTCGCAAGGATTCGAAGACTAACCCAAAAAGGGGTTTTTTCAGGTATACAGAAGTAAGATTAGGGGACAAGATAAACCCCCTTAAGAGTAACTCACTCGGGGCAAGTGTTTAAAGGACCCCCCAATGGAAATAAGTCACTCTGTCTGACTTTTTTGGGGTTTTCCTAGGTTCTCTACACATATGCTGCTATGTATGATAAAAGTATGTAAAAAGTATTTGTGTATACCTGAATAAACTTACTTACTTAATAACTCGGGCAACCCCGGACAGTGATAAGGGTATTTTGAAATTTTTAATACTTACTTCCTCTCAGTTTTTTGGAAAATACTTTGCGGAATTCCAGAAATAATAAATTATGTAGAACAGTAAGATAATAGACTATGCCTGATTGGGGAACTAGGGGACATGGTCCTCAGACAAATAAAGAAATTAAAACCTAACAAATCCCCAGGCCATGATGAACTGTTTGGAAGAGTTTTAAAGGAATGTAAAGAGGAACTTAGCCAACCTCTGGCAAATCTTTTCAATATATCACTTCAAACTGGGGATAGTGCCAGACCCAAATGGAAAAGGGCAAATGTAATACCATCTTACCATCAATGCCCCTTTAAACACTACGTGTCTTACCATCAATGCTTCAAACACTCAGGTGTCTTACCATCAATGCTTCAAACACTCACGTGTCTTACCATCAATGCTTCAAGCACTCACGTGTCTTACCATCAATGCTTCAAACACTCAGGTGTCTTACCATCAATGCTTCAAACACTCAGGTGTCTTACCATCAATGCTTCAAACACCACGTGTCTTACCATCAATGCTTAAGCACTCACGTGTCTTACCATCAATGCTTCAAACACTCAGGTGTCTTTTCCATCAATGCTTCAAACACCGGGGTCTTAAAAACCAAAAAAAAGCTTTAAACACCCCACGTGTCTTACCATCAATGTTTCCCAAACACCACGTGTCTTACCATCAATGCTTCAAGCACTCACGTGTCTTACCATCAATGCTTCAAGCACTCACGTGTCTTACCATCAATGCTTCAAACACTCAGGTGTCTTACCATCAATGCTTCAAACACTCAGGTGTCTTACCATCAATGTTTTAAAACTCACGTGTCTTACCATCAATGCTTCAACCACGTGTCTTACCATCAATGTTTTCGGGGACTCACGTGTCTTACCATCAATGCCTTAAACACTAGGTGTCTTACCATCAATGATTCAAACACTCAGGTGTCTTACCATCAATGCTTCAAACACTCACGTGGGCTTACCATCAATGCTTCCCAAACACTCACGTGTCTTACCATCAATGCTTCAAGCACTCACGTGTCTTACCATCAAGTTCAAACACTAGGGGTCTTACCATCAATGCTTCAAACACTCGTGTCTTACCCTCAATGCTTCAAAAC